>JAVSBS010012100.1:43504-122365 GCA_033124195.1 Coracias cyanogaster | reverse complement strand
CCCCCCCCCCCCCCCCCCTCCCCCCCCCCAAAAAAAAAAAAAACCAAAAACGAACCTAAACACCAAAACAACTGCATTATTTTGTTTTCGCCAAAGTTTGAAAAGAGTATGTTCTGATCTGGAGTTCTGCTTAGGTACGTGTTTAATTTTAATTAAATCAAATTATTACAGAATGTACAGGCTGCCTGTTTCAGTTTGATTCTCCCTTGGTACAGACCATCTTACAGATACAGTGGCATCTCTCTGAGAGTGAGACAGACTCTCCAGCCTCTTGCACGATTCATAAAATCCTGCCCATATGTCATGTGGTTGCCACCTTACCTTCTCATAAGACAGAATGTCCTGGCAACCACTTCAGAACTTCAAAGAACATTTTTTTTAAGGTTTACCAAATAAAAATAAAGCTTTACGTTGTTTAAACCATCATGTGAGATTCTTCTTAAAGGATAAATCCTTTCCTTAGTGCTTAGCTCACACTTCTCAGCTGGATACTGGGAAACTAAGTGGAAGAAAAGGAAGAAGCATTTTCTCTCTAGATGTAAGAAAGCCATTGCTTTTGCTCTAGAAATTACACTGGTTTAGTGGCTTCTGCTTACTCTCTCAATGTGAAAAATGTAAGGGAACAGTTTTGCAAAGTTATTGGGGCAGTTGCAGAAGTTTCTTCATCTGGAACTGGAAAATGCCTTTGCAGAAGATGGAAGCTGCTTTTTGAAAGGCCATTTCCAATAGGTGATACATTAGCAGAAGGTCTGCATCTCATAATGTGATTCTGTGAGTGTTGTCCTTGGCACTGCACAGATTTCATTGAAGCCATCAGAGCTGCACCCAAGGTCAGGAACTACCTTAGATCTCTCTGCAGGACTGATGATTACAGCTTAGCTGTTATTTTTGCAGTGGTCCAACATATTGTCTGTGTGGGGCTATGGTCATCTTTTACGTTTCTGCATGTGCAATCAACACAAAGGGAGTGGAAAAAATAAAACTCTGTCACATGGAAACAGAGGCAAGTATTGCAAGCACTGTGCATTTCAATAACCCATAATTACACATACAAATTCATCAACTAAACTTGGGCATGTAATTAGTAGGCTACTTATGCTGTAATTGTAACTGAATACCAAAACAGATGACCACGTGCCCATCTCTACCCCATCCTGTTGTCTTCATGTTGTAGCTTCCATGCACAGTGGTGTCTCTTATCTCTGCTGAAAATATGAAAGTACCAGACGGGTAAATGCCATCAGTTTCTTGCTTAAGCCACCAGTTCTTCCAATGCTATATTTACAACCAGCTTGCCATTGTAATAGCTATGACTGAGGCCTGTTGTACTGTGTTGTTGCAGTAGATAGTTGGAAACAGTCCCCAGCCCACAAGCTTACAGTCAAAGAAGGTAAGCTTTGGAGAAGTGCTGTTGCCCTTGCTCCACATGTAAGAACCTGAGCTGTGGACAGATAAGAGGTGTGCCGATTTCCTCAAATATCAAGGTGCTTAATTCTCTCCTACATTGACAAACTTTGAAATAACAACCGCTAATCACAGGTTTCATCAAACTTGAGATACTTTGTTGAAATGTCCACATTGGTTGTAAACTCCCAGAATAATGAAAGTGCAGAAAGTCACCTTCACCAGGTGATTGCATAGAGAGCACAAGTGAGAGAGGTACCTCACCTACCTTCCTGGTATCAGCTGGAAGGAAACTAGGCCTCAATTAGTCCTCTAAAATCAGATTAATAGTTTGTGGGAGGGAGAAGGAATCAACCTATACCCCTTTTTTTCTTCACTTCTAGGAAATTTAATATCTTGTGTTATGTGGCTACTTTGTGTAAATTTGCCTTGAGTTTTCTAAATGTACTGATGCCATCAGCAGTGTATAAATATCAGTATTTTTATTACTGTTAATATGTATATGTTTCAATATAATGAATTTAGCTAAGAATAAAAATACCTTTTATACAAGATATAGGAATTTTTAGCAATGTATTGATTTAATGTACTTAGTTCAGTGAAAAATCTGTTTATTTAAGCTATCTGCCATTAGTTTCAATTAAAATATATTGATCTGAGTAAATGTTGGTTAGATTAAGTGTTGCCTGACTGTGGAAAAAAATATTTGCTTAAGCAAAAATTGTATGAGTATTTAGACATGTATTTTAGGTTGGGGACTCTTCTAGCATCAGTGGAACTGTTTAGGTATCAATAAATTTCTTTAAACATAAATGAAAATATACTTTCTGAAATTAAAAAAGCTGATTGCAGTAATATTGGGACTAGCATGCATATTAATTCTAGTAAAATTGTTTTTGAAAGAGTAAGCATTCAGGCAGGAAGATTGTAACTTGAAAACACTGGAAATTCGAGCCTTCTGTGAGAGAAACCAGACACCTATGGAAAGACTTTCTTCTTTAACCACAAAGCTAAGGTTTCCTGTTATCCTCTGAAATGAATTTTTTTGAATAATAAAGTAATCTTGGTAGCCTTAGACTGTAGGATGACACAGATGCAGGCTAGACATGCAGCTATTTTAAAGTACCGTTTGTACATTATTCATGGGATTAATTTTAATTCAAAGCATTTAAAAATATCTAGAAATAAAAAGTATTCAAGCAATAAGGCTACTATACCAGTCTTTTATTAGTTCTATAAAGACTGGAAGCCCTAGGGACTCTGATTCAGAAACAGTATCGTCACCTTGTGATAAAAGATGGACTTGCCTGCCTAACTCTGTCCTTAGCTATCTGCACTCTCACTCAGATGATAACTCCCTGGCACAGCCAGCCAGAGAGCAGGCTGAAACTATCCCACGGTGGGTTGCTTACAGCCATGCAGTGATTCAGCTCTAGGGTTCAGATTAAGAAACTCAGGAGATCTGGTATGGTAGCTGTACATTTATTCTTCAAAGACATACCTGCTGTCCATTTGTACTGTTTACACTAGAGCTGATTATTTTCGACACACTTGTTTATTTTAATCTCATACATTTAATTAAATATAAAATAAATAAAAAATCCCTTGATGGAAAGTAGGGATTTTTTTATCCTTGTGAATTTGTCTGAGGGAAAGGTACTGCCCAGCCTCCTTCTTTTTCTATCTGTGGATGTGTACAGAGAAGAAATCTGGCATTCATAGGTTTTTATACCTGTTACCTGTCCTGTGTTACAATGGCACACTTTGTCTGGTAGAACTGCGTTGGTTGTGACAGTGCATCTGTATATATACTCCATTCACAAGCAGCAGGAGACTGACAATTAAATCACCAGCAGTAAAGCAGTGTCTGGATTGCAAGGGGAGTAGCCAGTGCCACAACAGCACAAAGCTGTGGTGCAGCATTCAGGGAGATTACAGTTCAGACAGGCGTGTACCAGGCAATTTTGGGGAGCCCATGGAGAATAGACATGTGCCTGGAGAACAGACATGTGCCTGAAGAACAGACGTGCCCAAAGAACATCTGGAGACACATTTTCAGTTCAGTGTATGGGAAACATACAACCTCTACTGGCTTTTTTTAGGATTCACAAAGCCACATCCCCACATCTTATGCTGCAAATGTCCCTTATATCGTCGCTTTCCAGGATTAGCTCTAGAACAGCTAAGGTTAGAAGTATATTTTTGTAGTAGAAGCTGAGATTTTCATGTTTCCAAGGTGTGTGACTATAAAAAGAACACTAAATCTTGAAATCTCATGATTATTTTGTGAATACTAACAGTGATGCATACCTGAAATATCTATCTATCCTGTTAATGACCCAGAAAGATATCAAATTTTTACATTTAGTGCATATAATTTGCGCTAGAGAAGAAATAGATGAAGGGGCATGATGTTGTTGGGTCTTTTTAAAAATTATCCTAGGTGAAGAGAATCTGCAAAGTCCTTTCTCTGAACACAGCAGATTTTAAGCAACCGTGGGTAATTTATTTGATTAGGGCTTTACTTTCAGACAGACTTTATTGAGCAGCTATTTTCTTTTGGCCATTGCCATTTCAAGCTGCCATTGGGTCTACCAATTATATGTAAATAGTCTCTGGTTTTGTTGTTTTCTTTACTTATAAAGCCAAATACTGTTACCATTCTCATTTCCCCAATCTTTTTGATTGTTGATTGGAGATGTGAAAAAAATCTCTTTAGCTCTGTGGGTCACAGCTGTTCTTTGGGCAGAGGTTTCTCTAGTTTCAGCTAGCTGTTTCCATGAATATGTGTTTTCAGACTTCTTTTAAATTAAGAACTCCTACTTACTGCTTTCTACGAGGTTTTGTTTAGATCCTGGAGTAAAAATAGTTAAATCCCGCTGCTATCCCTTTGAATAGCAGAAATAGAAACTCTTACCTGAAAATGTGATGTGTATGAACTTTCACACTGGGATAGACCTCTCAGACTGTATGTCACATAGCAATTATAACAGCCATTATCATCCAAAAGGAAAAACTATGCAAGTGTGAAAATGAGAGATGAAATCCAGGTGCATTCCTACGTAAGAATGTATGGATCAGTGAGCAAGTCTTGGGGCAAGACAGGGCATGAAAATCAGCCACAGCACTAAGCAGTCAGCAACATACCTAGCACTTGATTATCAACTGTTAAGCAAAAGAAAGCTGTGAGCTTCATCAACAAAAAAAAGAACAGACAAAAGGCTGATCTGAGGCACTGTATAATCCAACACCTTTTCTAGGACTGGGACCTTAATGCAGCTCTTTCCTTATTTCCTTCAGCTCTAATTTGAAGGACTCAGCACGGAGTGGAAAAGAGAATGAAGAATCAATTCTCTTCCTTGATGTTCATGTTTGCTTTTATTTATTAATGTTCTTACACATTGCCAGTCATGCTAAACTGGCAGAGGGATTTACAGCACCAGAACAAATCTCTGTTGGCTTTTTAACCCAAGAATGTTAAGAGATTGCTTCCTTCCCGTCCAAAGTATATATTTACCCAGAGTGAGTTAACACTGCAAAATAGAAAACTATCTAGCAAACAGGCATTTCTAATTTGAAATATATAGGAATATTTCCCCCTCCTCTCCCCAACATTCACCTCAGCGGGAGTTTCTGACTAAATAATTAAAGACAAAGTTATCTTTAGAGGTTGGAGAACTAAGTCTGCTTTTGAAGCAACAAGATAACGGGTACCCAAGAACTTGAAGAACAAAGCTGCTTACAGCATGATCCTAGTCACATAAGGGGTAAGTCTCAGAGATACAGAAGCTCCCTTAACCAAAGCCAGCCCCAGTAACTAAAATCCCAGTAAAACATAGATGACAGGGTAGAATACAGAAAAGCAAGAATACTTACATTATAGGATTTACATTAATTGATATCGTAAACTAGGTCAGATGAGTATCTAAGCAGGTAAGGATTAAATGAAGAACAATAAGTGCAACAAATAAGAAAGAAAGGATTCAGTAAAAGATAAGGTGAAAGAGCAAGGCAAACAAAATACTGTACTAGGCCTAAGCAGCAAAGTGTGCACAGAGCTGTGTAAGTTTAGTATGGAGTACCACATATGTGAGCATGAACTCAAGGAAAGGTGGCAGAGTTATTTTTAATGTGACAAATGTAATTTTTTTTTTCATCTTCACAGTAATAACACTTTGATGCTATCTGTACTGGGTTCAGAATAGGAATACTATATTCCCGGATGGTACTCCAAGTTATTTCATGGATTGTGTTTTGCCTAGCAAGCTGAGGTGATGTGGAGTAGCCTAATGTCACAACTGCTGAGCCATGGTTAATGCACAGGAAGCCTGCAAGGTAGATGAACTGTGGGATCATCCTGCCTGTGTCCATGAAATATATGTATTTTACCAGAAAGCCATACTTTATTCATTTGCACACTTTCTTTTATCTTTCCTAACATTTCAAATTCCAGAAAGGTTTTCCAAAGATGAAGACACCAGAGGGTGGGCAAACATTTGTGAGAAAGGAGAAAAGTTATTTACAGTGAAACTGAACTCGGCCAGTTAAGTGATTATGCTAATAAATGTTTGACTTTTCTCCCCCACTTTCTGGAGAAAGATTCGGGCTTAAGAAATAAAGTTTCTAAATTAAGAAGCTTAATAATTTCTGCATTTAAGATGACTTGGTGACTTCTGGGAGCGCTTAAGGTTTATGTTGGAAATTCCCTTGCATCCCAGGGATCAGGAATGGAAGCTGATAAGATGAGGCACAGGAGCAGCATTTCTCACTCCACTGGCTCTGCCTTCAGAGAGCATTAGTAGCTGGCATGAGGATAAGTCTAGCTCTCTTTCAAAAGCATAAAAGAAGCAAAGGCAGATAGCTATAGTATACTGCCTATAGTCACTACCACACCCTCCCATAAGTAAAGGAACCCATTTCCATTGCTTCAGTGCCCTTTTTCAGATTTCTTCACCATGGTAGACTTGTCTGGCAAGAGAAAAGGAAAAAGTCTTTGTCTTAATTAGTATTAAGCATCAAATAGAAACATATCTGTGATAGAATCACAGAGCCCACATTGAGAACTTTAAAAGTTCTGAAGGCATGCTAGAGGAGGTACAACTACATGTTTGATCTTCCCGGCCTTCTCTGCTCCCTTTCATCAACCAGATGGAAGTGACCAGGAAGCAGTAATTGCTTCAAGGCGGCCTCATTGTGATTGAAGTAACAAAGAGGGATCATGCTTTTGCTATGCAAACCTTAGCCCCAACCTAAATACCAGCCACACTGAAAAGACCATTTCTGAGGGCAAAATCCAACTCTGATGATATCTTTGTACTACACTCTTTCATTTACATAATATAACAATATTGATGTATTATTCTTGTCATCCATCATAACCCCTAAATCCTTTCTAAAAAGACAAACAAACAAGCAACTCCCACAACCATATCTTTTCTTTTTTAGGATTTTTGCTAAAGATGGGGAGCAGGAGATTTCAGAAGCTCCTTGCACTTGTTAGGCTGCCCTTCACTGCCCCCGTGAAGCTGCTTTTCACACAGCCCCTCTGCACACATCCGGAAGCAAAATGGTAAGTGCAAAACTCCAATGTGTATTGTACAGCTCAGTTACCTAGATATTGCATTTAGCTAGAGATACTAAGTCTCATCAATTAGGGACTAGCCAGTGTGACAGAACACCACAAAATACTCTGTGAATGTTTGTTTCAATGCCAAGTCAAATTTGCCTGCAATCACATTCTTTCTGCCTACACTTCTCACAAATGGACTATTCATTAGTTTTATGCTGGCCAGAAATATGTGCTGAAAATGGAGCTGCTTAAAACCATTTTCAGTTCAACATAAAAAAAAAAAAAGGGAGAGGGAGGTGAAAATTTTGACTCACATACGAAAGAAAAAAAAGGAGTAAGAAAAAAAAATTGAAAGTGAGTTTAAAATTTGTAACAATGGCAAGTCCCTAATGGGCAGAGATTGCCAGAGACTAGCACCATCCTATGTGTTCCACTGAAGTAGGGGCATCACTGCAGGTATTTAGCAAACTGGCCCCCATCTCAGGCTATCCAAAATATTCAAGGTTTAAGGCAAAGGCTTGAAGTTCTAAGAGAAACAACAGGCATGCCAAAATGGAAGCACATAAATTTCATTTCCTATTATATTCCATCCTCTTCCATTTTCAAATGCTTTAGGGCATGACTGTATATATGCACATTTCCAGATAAAAGCAGCAGAGGAAGACAAAAGTCACAGTGTAGTTGAAAAGAGTTGATCAAAATGGTTGAGCAAATACAATTCTAAGTGCATTTTTGTCTTCAAATTACTCATAAAATTTCTGAGAAGGAGCTCTGAGCATTGTTTCAGGGGTTGTGTTAAGAGGAAGAGATGAAGGAGGAGTATGGCAGCAGCCCAAGGGTTAAGGCAACTGTAAAAAAAAGTCAGGAAGACAGTAACAAAGCAAACACCTACTCAGCAGAGTGTTTAATGCCAAAGATCAAGTTATGGCATGTCGCTGGTAATATCACTGAGGTCAAGAGGCTGCAAACCCTTTTATGATGGTTATCTCTGTATCTCAGCTTCCCATATTTTGACTTCACGTTCCATTTTTCTTTCACCGGCCCTCATGGTAAGTGCCTAGTTGACGGCTATTCTGCTCAGCGGTTAAGAAAGAAGCTTAGGCCCCAGCCAGCATTTCTGTGTTTCTGTTTCCTATGTCAGCAAATAACTCTAAGTAACAAATGCATTCAGGAAAATCAGGGTCTGTTCATGGACAATTTGCAAACATAAGATGATTCAAAGATTCAATTAATAACTGACTTGTTATGGATTATTATCTCCCCTCTTCTGTTTACAGTTCAGCAACTGTGTGTGGCCAGTCAAGCCAACACACATTCCCAAAAACTTGAGACGAATCACTTCTGACCTTGTTCTTCCTGTGACCTTATAGCACTGGCTTGCAGAAAGAATACGCATATACAGATAACTTGGCACAACTTCAAGAGCAGTTCAGTAAGTAGTTCACAACTGCTGACCATCTGGCTGTTAGATCTAGGAGAGATCTATTAACATTAGAGCTAGAACATTGCCAAGCTGCAGCAGAAAATGCCTGATAGAAGTGCGTACAGGCCCTCTCTAAAACCCTGACAGAAATCATTGCAATTGTTTACCCACCCATTTACTCAAGTAATGTCATGTTATTTCTGGTGCCATCACATCCAGAGGCTCTGTCCAGGAAGGAGTTCAATTGTTTGATAGTATGATGATATGCAGCACTAAACAGCTTTAAATCTGAGTTTATGTCTCTACGATATGCTGGAAAAGACAAATGTTTGTGCATACTCTTGGTCTTTTCTGCCCTTTGAGATGAAGAAAAGCAATGGAATAGATAGACAGGTGCTGTTAACACAATGCCAAGCCTCAGTTAGAGGTAACGTAAATTAAATAGGGCTCTGCCTTGTAGTATGTTTTTACACTGCTCTTGCTCTGCTCAAAGCCTGATAGAATAAGTTTGCATCATCCAGCAGTTCCCTGCATTGACAGAATGTACAGTAAGCAAATGACAAAGAGCAGGGAAGGGGAGGTACACAAATGTATACTGTTTATAGGTCAATTTATGCAGTATCATGGGGGCTGATTTACAAAATCTGTACTCTGACATCTCTCCACGCTTTTATTTCTTTGATGTCACAGTAGAAATCATCCTGAGGGATCTGGCAGTATCATTTGGTATATCAGTTTAGGAAGGTCTTTTCATTCAGTGGGAGTAAAATGAAAAGCTATGAGAAGAATAAAAAAAACTTTATTGCATTAAAATTGTTACTAATTTAAAAAACACGATGTCATTTTGGAAACAATAAAATGTGATAATAAAGTCTGCACTTTGCCTTATATAAACACCCATGCTTTCTCTTATAGTTTCACTTAAATGTATTTAGAATGTGTGTTGACACTCCGGCTCAAGATTAAAATGCGTTTTCTAACCATATTCTTATTTTTTCCCACTGAGTTGATTGGTCTAACTTAAAGTGTTGCCTAACATTATTTTTCCCTCTTATGTGTGCTTCCAATGATCAGATCAGTCTATGAAATTCAGGGAGTTGATCTGAACAGAACCCAGTACAAAAACCTTTTGAGGTTTGCCCATCACTGCTTACAATGCTGTTTTGAAAATAACCTCAAGGCTATTTAATTAATCGTTCATTCTTTTAGTCTCCAACCCAGGTAGATTAATACCTACGCTGCCCACAGATCAATGAGTTCTGGAGTCTCCTACAGATTAGCACATCTGTAGTTTAAAGCCATTTTGACTTAGAAGGAAAGAAAGAAAGAACTAGCATATTCCCAGGAGGAACCTTTCAGAGATCAATTCATAAGCAAAGGAAAACATGCTATTCTCAGCAAGGAAACAATGTATTTTTTGTCTGCTACAGTGATTAATAATGTGCTATAGCTAGAGCCTATTTAAAGGGTTCCCATCAACCCATGTAGGCCAAAAGCTGACCCACTTTAAGTTATTAAAATATGGTAAGAATTGCTCCCAATTTTTTTTTTTAAATTTATAGAAGCAAATGAAAACTGTTGAAATGCCACCAACAATTTTGTACACCAAGAGTATCACTGTTAAGAGTGCCCAAAAATGATGGTAGAAGTTTAGCAATACAGCACTATGAATAAAATCCTAGGAGTGGACAAACCATCTTAAAAATTTCCAAAACTCAGGGTTGAGAACTGCAAAGTATCATGCTGTTGGTTTTTTTATGTATACAGTAATTTAGAAAAGGAAGGATTTTTTTTTTTCCCAGCCCAAGTTGCAAAATCCCAGGTGAGGTCCTGCCTGTTTTCTAGCTTCAAGGGCCACAATTACAAACCAAAAAGCAAAGTTCAAAGTTTCTCTGCCTATTTCTGTCTAAGAGAAATTTTTCTGGAACCGATGAGATAAGATGGATGTCTATAAGCATTCAGGAGCTCAGAGATTACGTCTTAGGTTACAGTTAGTAGAATCACTCCTCAGCCTTGAACCTTCCGTCCTCCACATTAGCTGGAGATGAATATTCACTGATCTTCTTTGGCCATGACTCTGAAAAGGATTAAACCCTTGCAGGTGACATTTAGTCTGTAGCTGAGACAGTGTTTGTTGTCTTCAAGGATTAGACCTTTGAGCTCTTCTCCAGCAAACCATACATATGGCTACTCAGATGGTGAATAATTTTGATTATGTTGATAGAACTACTCAGATACACAAAGTCACATTGGGATTTTAGTGAGCAGGAGACCTTATGAATAAATAAATTCATATATCCTCAAAGCACAAGAAGGCTGAAAAAAATAAATTTTTAAAAATCATCAAAATCTTCAGTCAAAATAGATAAATATCTAATTTTTCTTATCTAGTAAAAAAGTACATTTTATTGAAGACAAAAACTGAATTATTAATATACAGCCAATAGCCAAACATAAGATAGAGTGTATGCTAATTTCAGAGTTCAAATAGGCATTTATGATCCTAAATTTATCCTCCTGCTACAAAAAGAAACCTTGGCCAAGCTATTCAAAAACACATCAAACCCATTAAGAGTGAAGCACAAAAAGCTAGGACAGTCTTGTCAGTTTCAGACACCCAGGCAGTAAAAGGTCTAGCAAGTAACACCTCCGTCCATACCATTCCATGGATAGTGTGTGGTAGGAACATCAATTGCCAATCCCATCAGATGCAATAAAAAACCCCAGACTATGCAGTAAAGTTGGCAGGGGTGATGACAAAATAAAATCCTTGCTATATTGAATGGATGACTAGTAATACAAATTCTTGGGGCCCAAAACTGGAGAACCGGCTTCAAAATATCCTACCGTGATAAAAACTGTGAACTAATGGGTGGGAAAGTGCACCCTATTTCTGCAGCCTCAGTGTGTGTCTGGGCTACAGTTCTGCTGTCAGGCTGGCACTGAGGGAGAGCAGCAAGCAAGGCAGCAAACAAGGGCTGCTTCTTTCTGTGCTTCAACGTATGTCAGTCTGGTCCCTTTGATTCCAGAATGCCTCAGAGTTGTCTTTTCCACCATCCAATGCTGTGGGACTCTAGCTGTCTTCAAAGGATTTAGGGCAGTTTACAGCATCTCTATATCAGCTCACCAGCACTTCAAAAATTGGGGAGCTTAGGCATATGTGATCTTAAAGTGCTCTCTGGTCCTACACCGGCAAAATGCACTGGGTTAACATTATCCACCTGTAGTACATAATGAAATTCATACTTGAATGGCAAGTACTTTAGATGCTTTTTCATAGTATATCACCACCAATGTATTTTCTCACTCTAGTTATTACTTATTTTTAAAACCTTCATTACAGAAGCGGTTAAAAAATAACTTTTTCCTTTTAAAATGTCGATTTGTTTTTCTTGCACAGAATGTGCTATGAAATGCAAGGTAAGCATTACTGAAAGGGCTACTATGCCATGCCAGCAGGAGCAATTTAATTCTTAAGCATGTATTCCTGAATGTTATTTTTTTTCCCTTTCTCTTTGTGAATGGGAACCACTTCCTAACCACAGCCGAGTGCTTTTTGTCTCCAGCCCTTTCTTCACCTGCACAACAGCGGGGGGAAGCTGAGGGCATGGGCAGTGGAGGTACACAGAGCAGGTCTGTACATTAACAGACACAGTTGCTGCAAATAAATGCTGTCTACAGACATCATTTCAGTCTGAAAACTCAATGTTTCCTGTGTGTTAAAACTGTGTTGAGCTCTTTAATTGTTTTGTGATTACCAGAGCACTTACCTTGTGAGGATATTAATTATATGGGCATAGAGAGACCAAGTTTTTCTGTAAGGAGAGAGCCATTCTTCTTTTTTTTTTTTTTTAAGTTATTCAGGTTTCTTTTACTCATTCCAGCTAAATAGATCTTGCCTGGGAAAGAGGGAAAAAATGGGTCTAAATGCAAATTAACATTACTGTTTAAATATCACACACCATTTTCTCTGAGCCCAGTTACAATAACTAGTAATTATAAAAATTGCTTGCCTTGGGCTTCTGGCTAAGCCAATGCTAAACTTGTCCTTTTATTAGATCTGTCAGACTGAGTTAATTATCTTTATGATAATAGATGTGCCTTACCTCAAACAAAACAAATACCCTTATAATTAGCTTTTTAGTTAGATTTTTAATTTATTTATAAAGGCTGTTTGTTTTGTTTCTTTTTTCTGTTTTAAGAAGAAGTTTGGGTTTTAACAGGTTGGTATTCAGCTAAGTCATGTTTAAGAGAAAACAGACTCATTAGGTTGACCAAAAGGTTTTGTGGTTAACATTGTATCTCATCTAGGCACTGTGAAATCTGTTGGGCTCTGTGTACGTGCTGGTGCATATTTGTGTGAAAGACCAGGGAGAGAGAGAGGAAGAAACAAGGTATTTTCTTTTATGTCAGAAAGTTCTCTCTGAGCTGACTTTTGAAACAGCACATTAACTGAATTTAATAGTGAAGCGTGCTAGCAAACACTAATCCTGGCTACATGTTTTCTTTTGAATCCTTTTTCTGAAGTCAAAGCTAAACTTTCCTTAGACTACTGAAAATAGAAAGCATAGTCTAGTTTAATATATTTCTGTCCCCACAAAATCCCTTTCAATCTCTCTCTCTTTCTCTCCTCTTTTTTTTTTCTGTCTTATCTTTCTCACATATTCTCTGAACCGATCCTGCAAACCCAAACCCTCCAAGCAGAGCTCCCAGTAAGAATTGAGAGCTTGCAGAATGGGGTCTGTGCTTTATTCACCATTTCAGATGTATTTCTTCCACTAAATAAAAAAATGTGCCTTATGCATCAGGACCATCTCTTATTTTCCAAACAGAAAAAAATAAAATAAAAGAGTTTCAAATTCAGGCTTGATGGAAAATGCAATCTAAAGATTAACGAATTAAAGTACATGGTTGGGAAAAAAGTGCCTTTTGTATTATTTTAGCTCTGTCACAGTGATAGGATCCAGATTGGATTTGTCAGATGAAGCCTGTTTAAATCAGAGTCATGCTGCAACTTCTCTAGATCTGAGTGTCCCCATGTGAGTAAAGCAGTCCTATCTGGAAACAACGTCAAGTTCTCTGTTCATTAATATTTCTATCAGCATTTGAGATCCAAGGATAAGATAAGACTAACTAATACTGGTTTATCATCTTATTCCCTCTTCATCATGTCTTATTCCTTCTCACTGAAGTAGTTGAACAGGCTTGATATGCAACAAATGTAAGGGGAATGTGGATAAAAATGCAGTACCAATTACGGTAGGAGGAGACATTACCAATATTTACAAGTTTTTCAATTAATAAAGTAATTTCAAAAGTAAACAGCTTTGCAACCAAATGAATGCAAATGCAGCTGTTTGGTAATGAAAAAAAAAAAAAGATACCCATTGCTATGCACCTTCTGCAAGCATACAAAAGAAAAAAAGGACCCAGTTGAAATCAACACAGATATATCTTTTTACTCTCTATATACACAACTAAACTTATAAACTCATCAGAAGTACAGGAAAAAATACGTAATAATGACAATGTACTATTAAATAAAAATAGTAGTGATAGCTAACGTTGCAGCAAACCCAATACAGACATATTTCTGTTTGCAATTTAAAATGTCTCCATTTATTTTTCATAAGTAAAAGCTCTTTGGTGAAAATAAACATTTCTGTGGCCAATAATTAAAATTAATGTGATAGAAGTTTATCTTTTCCCACGTTTGTACAGTCTTATTTGACTGCTCTAAGTCACCATTAAATAGTGGATGTTTATTCTATATTTTTGAGATGTGGCAGGAGAAATGGAAAGAGAAGGAGAAAGCAAATCAAAATACAAATGGAAATGTTTTACATGTGAGAAAGAATGAGTGAAATACAACTCCCCCCCTTCAACTCTCCCTCTTGGAAGGACAGTTTCATTGCCAGCCATATTTGCATATTTGGTGTAAAATATTTTAATTAGGAAGACCAAGTTTATACATCTGGGCTCCTTCTGTAGACTTCCAGTAGGTCCCTTGTAACTAACAGGGCTGTTTCTCCACTTCTTTTCCTGGCTGGGGAGAGAGACAAGGAGACAGCTTTTTGGTGGAGCTAGAGGCCCAGGCGCTGGGTCTGTGCTGAGTGCCCATGCTAGCTGACAGCCCCATGAGCAGGCTTTCTGCACACAGAAAGTCCTAGTGATCGCTGATGCAGTAATCCTCCTCAAAACTGAGGATGATTTGTTTGCCAGCACATGTACTGCAGCTAGAAAAATATATTTAGAAAAATAGATTATCTCTCCCCGCCACCCTCCGACCATGCCTAAACTTGGCATTTTACTCTTCCCCATAGAGGAAAATGACTGATTTGCTGCTTCTCCTGGGGCCCCAGGAAAACCTTTGCTACTGAAAACAGAAAGCTAATCTCCGATTTTCTTAACAAGTCAAGGTGCAATACCAGAACAACATTAGCCAAACTAAGCTGATGCTTCTTCTTTCACCCTTCATTCCTAGCTCAGAGTTTCCTGGACCTTTGCATCAGCCCTGGTGCCTGTCTGATCCTGCACTGAGTTAGTTGGTTCAGGGAACTGAACTAGCAGAAACTTTTTTGCTGGGTTAGTTTTCTGCTACCATCACTCTCTGACCCACCTCACTATGGTATTAGATGAATGCTGGTGCCAGTACAGGTGAGAATACGAGGATAGAGGGGAGCTTTTAATCACTTTTATTCACAGGACTGCAACACTAGGCATTGCTCCTACACAGCGTGCACCAGCTGTGTGTTTTCCGGGGATTGCTGGGATTCTCTTTCCCCAAGACAAAATTTTAAATTTCCTGAGTAGTCTCTTAAGAAAAACAGTTTGATCTATTTCTTTGTCAAGCAACATGACAGAAAAAACCTTACAAAATAGTCTAAATAGATCCCAGCTTTTCTATACTTTTTTTTTTCCCCTCAAATGCCCTAGTTAGATGGAGAGAATGTAATGTATAAAGATAAGGAAACTGGGGTTAAATCACACTGTAGCTGTTATCATTTAGGCTTGTATTAAAATTTGAATTTGCTGTGTCCATATTTGTGCTTCCTTGTACAGAAACACTCAATAAGAGGTACTGCTCAAGGAATTGATATTTTACATGGAGATGCAATACTTCAGTGCTGTACAAACATACCGAAGATGAAGGTATTCTATACATAGCCCATAATATTAATAGAGATTATAATATTCAGTCTGTTTTTAATAGTCCTAGGAGACTCCACATAAATAGCAAAGTGTGCTACGAACTCTATCAAAGTAATCAATTTCATCTCTATCTGCAAAATTTTCTAATTCTCATTAGCCATGACTATATATGAAATATACAGGTTTCAAATGGAAAAAAAAAAGTTAATTTCTTTACAAACTAATGAAAAATACCTTAAAAGTACTATTCTTACAATTATATGACCAGTTATATAAAACAGAAAACTTCTCACCATTGAGAAGACATCTTCAGGAAAGGTCAAAGCTGTACTTGACTCTGTTCTGCTCTATTACAGCTCATACAGATCCTATACTCTGTCATTGTCTTGCAAGGACACATGGACAAGGCAGTGTAAGCCCTTAAAAAACTTAGAGTGACACTTTCATCTTTTACTATTTTAAAGTGAAATTCAGAATGGAATGCAGAGATCTATTGCATATTTGCTCTACAAAAAGTAAATGGATCCATCCAAATATGAATGGTCACTAAACCAACGGGAAAAGAACATTACTAAGGTTCTAATCAGATCTTCCAAAGTTAGAAAATCTCACAGTTAAGGTTGCAACTTTAACTCAACCCTCTTGGGCATATGCATTATGATAGATTTTTTTAATTAGTTTCTGATCTCTTTTTTTCCACAGGACTGTTGTTTTGCAGGGTGGAAACATAGTACATGTCACTGCTGGTTGCCCATAAAATATAAGATTATGAAAAACATTGTTACACAGGCTAAACATTATTTCTGAAACATTTCAGTGAAAGGTAGCTGGTGTATATAAATTCATTGCATTTGTATGTGCTGTACATTATTGTGAAAGTTACTCTTCTCATGAGATTAATAGTGTCAATTAGGCTGTCAAGGATGAGCGAGCCTGTCGTGGGCTTTGACAGAATGCTTGGGTTGATTAACTTCATGCAGATATCATAGCTTAATATTTACATTTGAGTAACTAACATTATACAAAACCTCTTTGAATTTTTTCTGCTTACAGAAATGCATTCATAAATACGATTTGTCTTGCAAAAAATACCATAGCACACTGTATAACACTTAAATATATTCACTTACATAGATTGCAGACATAATTATCAAATCAAGATTAAAACACCATTTTGCATTACTATATGAACAGGCAAAAAAAAAGCAGTTAAGTAACTTTGTTTAAGCTTGTCAAACACAAGACCTGTATGTTGTTTCTAGGACTAGTCAAGGCTGAGTGACATTTCATGTTTACGCTGCTGGAGAAGAGAAAATCTTCCACCTGTGGAGGAAAAAAGGCAGACAATGTTCTGTTGGTAAGACTGCATGTTGCGCTCAGCAGTTAATCTAACCCTTATGAGCAAGAGAAGGAGACACAAACACACCTCTTGGACACCACATCCTTCTTCATCTGTCTTTTCTCAGTGGAATCTCTTTTCCAAATAGCAGTCTCCAAGCTTGGGAAGTGGTCAGGAACTGCTTTTCCCCCTTCCTGCAACCATAATGGAATGAGGTGAATGTATGAAAAAGGTTTGTTATTTATGGGAGCTGGCAGCGTACCTCCTGCTTTGCTCTGCAATGCAAATGCAAAGCGGAGACCAGCAGGACCTGGAGTGTGTTTTTCTTCCAATTCTTAAAAGAAATATTAATTTTTTTTAAATGATAGTACAATGTGTCAAAGGCGGATTTCCTTCAGAATGCCATATATCGCTCTCAACAGCGCTTTTAGTTTGCAATGTTTTCTGTTATATATGCCACCTGCTTTCAGTTGTGCCCTGATCACATCTCCTCTTGGATGCTATTTCAGGTCTGTATAACTTAGACATTGCAAGGTCAAAATTCCAGGCAAGGAATCACTGTGCCAGAAGATAAACACCTTCTTGGTTTTTATTTGGTCTGTACTCAAATTAACCTCTCATTGACTTCAAGTCAGGTCTCTGGAAATTAGCCCAAAATAATAGTTCTAACAAAACAAATGAAAATCCAGTATGAAAATGGATTCACAAATAGAACCACAAATGTATGCCTTGTTTTAAAGCATTGAATAAAACATCTTCCTTAATATACCTTAAAGGAGGTTGTAGGGAAGTGGGTGCTGATCTCTTCTCACAAATAATAAGTGATAGGACAAGAAGGAACAGTTGCACCAGGAAAGGTTTAGGTTGGACATTAGGAAAAAAATTTTCGCTGAAAGGGTTGTCAGGCAGTGAAACAGGCTACCCAGGGAGGTGGTTGAATCGCCATCCCTGGATCTGTTTAAAAGCCGTGTAGATGTGGTGCTTAGGGACATGGTTTAGCAGTGGACTTGGTAGAGTAGGCTTATGGATGGACTGGATGATCTTAAAAGTCTTTTCCAACCTAAATGATTCTATGATTCTGTGATATCTTATCCCAAGTACCTCCTCCATGGTGGCTGACACACAGACTAGCTTTTCTGTTCTGTAACATGAGTGCTCTCTGTTCTGTTTCTGTTTGGGTCATGTAGGTTCTACAGTGAGACTGCAGGGAAGCTGGATGGAAACTGAGCACCTGACTGCCAGGCCTTTATAATCTCACTGTAAACTTTAATCTTTCCTTACCTGCATCTGTCCACAGCATGAATGAGAATAGCCAACGGGCTAAATCATTCTCCTTTACACTGTGACATTGAAGGACATGTCATGGGTTTTCTAAGTGAGGCAAGGAGAAAGCTAGTGGCTCCTATGTTGGCTTTTCACCACATCAAATCCTGCTGTGTCAGGGATACTAGATCACTGTTATGAGAATTAGTAATATGTGGGAAAAGACAGGAAGGACTGTTCAGAGAAGTGTACTTTAAAAGAGGATTGGAAGAAACACCAAGAGAGCAAATGAATAAAATATGACAGAGGCAATCAGGTTGGTAAAGAAGACAAAGGGAGCATTAAAGTGAAAATATTTAGTGAATGATGAGAAAAAGATGCATGGAAAGTAAAAATGGAGATGTGGGATAAGGCAAGATTGTCAGGGACTTTGCATGTGCAGATCAATAGCTTAAATTTCTTAATTATACATTTGCATTGTAATCATGCCAGGAGCAAAGATGGTGAGCAGTAAGGTGGTATGCGACAAAACATAGCATTTAGAAGTGAAAGAAAATGTAGGCTTGGCTGGCACCTTTGGGAAAAAACAGTCGGGAGAGTACCTCTCTGATACACTGTTCTTGAATTTACTGCCAGAAATGTAAACATAGCAGAGATTGAACTGAACTCCCCATTTTTCACACAAAACCTCTTTCCACTTCTCAGCTATTAGGGTCAGTAGAGAGATGGTGGAGGAGAGAGAGAAAGGCCCACATTTCTTACAGATTGACTATGTCAACTCCATTATAATATCAAAGAGCAAAAGCCAATGATGTGAGACAAGTAGGGAAAGCACATCTAGAAAGTGAAAAGGTTTGAGAAAGGGCTCCACATCCCTTCACTGCTTCCTTCACAAAATAGTAACTAGGGCAAAGCTCCCGTGAACTGGAGGTTGTAGCTGGAAATAAGAAATAAGGAAATAGCATTTTCTCTTCTCTCATTCCTCATTGTGAGCCATACTAGAGCAGAAGATAACAAGAAGCGGATCATTGGAAAGAACCATAGCTGCATTAAACTCACCTATACCTCCTCAGGTCTGACAACATGTGCAACCTGATAGGGCTGCGAGGGACCTATCAGTGGAAGGTATGTGAAAATACCACAATAAAATATCTCCTTGATCAATTCCCAAGATGAAGAATTACCTACAATTTACAAATTAGTTCATCCTATCTTTTCTTCACAGAGCAAGAAAGTTTTCCAGGGGAAAAAAAAAAAAAAGGAACTCCCTGGATTATAGTTATTACAAAGCCAGAGGGAAAAATTGCACAGTAAGGCGGTGTATTTATATCTACAGAAGCATAGAGACCAAACAAAACAAAATAAGAATAAAATACCCGTAAGCATTCTAAACTGCATTGCAAATAAAACTTCATATTGAGAGATACATTTGCATACTAGGAAAATTAGACATGAAATTTATAGTAGCCACAAATCAAACCATTAAAAGTAAAAAGTGATCTGTGCAAATCTTGATGGAGTGATGACTGAGAAAATACTTAGTAATGACTTCAAAATTCAACCTAATAATAGGATTTACATGTCCAGCTTTAAAAGGAAACCCCATGGAAGTAATTTTCTCTTGATACATACACATACTTTCAGTCCAACAGTAAAGGGAAAAACGTGAATACATTAAGGATAGAGTATACCACATAAGTATCCCGGAAGGACTTGATTGAGTTTAATTTAGATTAATAGGATACCATATAAATACTTCTTGCTGGTTAAGCACTTTTTATTAAGATATAACTACTGTCTAATACTTTTCCATCATTCACACTGTAAAAGCATAGAGAGAATAACAATTTCAAAAGTAATGAAATTCCATTTTCAGAAGCAACCAAGACATTCAGAATTGGGTTTATTTTTAAGAATATAGAAGTGGCATTCATTTTCAAATTTTAGCTCTTCAAAGGACTGTTTAATTTTGTAATTTAATCCAGCCTCAACTAGCTGTCTAGGTTTCCTTTGCAGTCAGTGAAGAGCAATAAATACCCCAACAAACATTTAATCTATTGTAAAAGGGAAGACTCAGGGAGGTGGATTGTGTCACTCTCGGACAATGTTTATGAATGTCTCTTCGTTAATATTGAAGTCATGCAGATGACAACCTTAGACCAGACTCAAACCTTTACACAGCTGAAGTGAAGTTAGATGATCTTCAGCTCACAGCACAGTTTTCAAAATCTCCACACTGCCACTTACTTCAATATTATAGGTACATTTGGCCCTTATGCACCTTTGGAGGGGACCTTAGTTCTCTTAAACCATCTAGTTGGCTTGGATTATGTAATTCCTACTGTCTAGAAAAGCTATTAAATGAGCATGACAATCGAGACATGTTTGGGGGAAGAAAAACAGATCCTAATGTTTCATTATTTTATGTTAAAAGAATAAAAGTAGTACCACTTACAGTGACCAGATATATGTGGTCACTACTGTGTGGAAAGAGTACATTCTCGTTTCTCTACATTAAGCCATGGAAAGGACTGATCGCTTCTCTTTTATGATAGTGAAAGCTACACACAGTGACAATCTAAATTCAAATGCACTTTTCATAAATATTAGAGAAATATCTACTATGAACTGGAGCGGGCAGGTGATGAAAGATAGAAGTCCAAACACAACTAAGTACAGGGAGAAGTGTAAAGGAAGAACTGTTACTGGCAGAGAGAAATATTTGCATGTACATATATTACTTCCCTAACTGTTATACTTGAATGTCTTTGCAACATTAACAGGTACATCTGCACAGCAGTATTGTGAGATAAAGAACTATTAGTTGTATGGCAAAAACTGAGGCTCAGAGAGATTAAAGACTTCAGTCAGAAAAACATTCATTAGTGTGCTAGACTTTACTGTCAATGGGAACTGTAAGCTTAACACATAACTTGGAACTTCTCTCAATCCAGACCATAATTCTCTTTTCAGCTCCTCAAAGTAGATAGTAACTAAGATGATATAAATTGCTATTTAATCGCGTATATATTACAGCATTTCCATAGGACCTGATTTATTAAGTATATAACGCTTTTGATTGCATCTTTATTTAACTCCATTAGAATGCCATTGAGGATGAATTCTGAACCAGTTTATTCTTGCATTTAAAATCCACCCCAAAACAGAATATTTTTGATGCTTAATAAAATGTGAGATAAAGACTTAAAAATACACTTTCTAGTAGACCCATAGTTACCTGTTGTCACACTGGACAGAAAGAGTAACAGAATACAAACAGCCATTGTGGTATTTCTGACACAGAGAAAAGTCAGGGAAGCTTCATGAATGTCCTTTTCCAAATCCTCTGTTCCCAAGACATAACACAGAAGCTGCTGAAACATCTTTCAGATAAAAGAAGTTTCCCTTTAAAAAAAAATAATATTGTTTGTTTCTTCTATTTTTTCTATAATAATTTTTTCTATCTATAAGCAACATATCCACTAAAGTGTTTAACAACAGACCCTTAGTCCTGGTAGAGGAAAACATGGTCAGAGTTTCTTGCAATTCCTGTGCCTCAACATCCAGCTAGCAATTTCCAGTCTTGCCAAGTCTAAACATTTTCAAAAGAGGATCCACACATCTGGATGACTAAATAATTTGAAACCTCAAGCTTTATGATATTCACCTTTTACTCATTTCTTTTATTTCTATTTGTTCTGAGTTACTTTGAAGCAATGAAAATTCTTAAGGCAAAAAAAAGGATTTTACTAAATAGTAGGCTAACAGTAAGCATTTCATTAAAAATTACAATGTATCTGGAATATGAAGTCAAATTTGGCTTTCAAAAAGGGAAGCGGAGTCTAGGAAGCCACTCATGAGCCCTATGTAATCAATGTGAAGAGAATGAAACCTTCGTCGTTTCATACAATTCCAAATACCGTGGCTCCTCTTTTTCACATATATCGACCTATGTTTGGGCATTGCCCTATTGCTTACGGTTAAGGGCTGCTTTCATCTGATGAATTTTGGTGACCTCCTTCCGGTCCAACAAATGTCAGTGATTACAGTAAACGGAAGATGATGAAAGCTCTTTGAATCTTTTGCAATCTTCAACATCAAAATATCGTAATAACCATTTTTCCTAAGACTCACTCTCCTGCTCAATACATTAACGGCGTGTGCTTTAATCTTACCATTTTCAGTTTGTGACAGAGTTCAGCTAACCACAGTATCCTCAATTCAACACCACCCACAGTTTCTATCCATTTTGTACTGTCAGAAGCACATCAAGCAGCCTCTGAGTGTAATCACATCAAAATCGATTTTCATGGCTGAGAGAAAAATAATGGAAATTTCTCTAATGTAGAAAATGTATGTGTTCCTTTTGGTTAACCAAAATAGACTATATATCAGGACTGTCAAAATTAAGTTTTCTTGATTCAGTGCTCTTCCCTAGACTTGTGTACAAATTACAAGCCCTCCCTACAGAATGTCTTTAACATAATTTTGTGTTGGACTGCTTCAATGCGGTTCCCACAAAATGAACAGTCTACCCAAGTGATAGACTACAGATCATTCCCCCACATCAGATCCACAAGTCAATTACTCCATGGGTTATAAACAGAATCCCTGCTCCTATGAGGAAATGGGCAGCCAGGACTTTATATCTGCATGGAGCCTTCTGGCATTGCTGACTCCTGCACAAAGCCTGCTGCAGGATACAGAGGCCACATGTGAAATCATGGATCAGCTGTGTGCATGCATAACCCCTCAAGAACTGCAAGAGTCTCTATGCAATATTGTACACGTGACGCTCAACAAAACTTTCAGGAAGAATAATTTAACAAGGACATGCTCTAAAGGAACAAGAGTCTCTTAAATATAAGCATTTTTAAAAAATTATTTGACAGCATTGTTTCAGAATCATGTCCAAATATTAATTTGCAGTTCTGAATATGTTGATCAGCTGTGACTACTCTAATCAGTTGTGCAATGCTATGTTCCAGGGTTAGACTCGCTTACCTCCTTTAAAGAGGTTTAACATGTTGGAGTAAATTTACATTGTCTTACTTGTAGAGATTCTTATAGAAGCCTTGAAAGAGAGAAAAGGCTCAAATAGTTGGTCTTATTTCCTAGGGTTATCTTGGAATTAGGTGCCAGAGAAGAGACTGGCAGCAGTAATAGCTAGGCACATGTATTTGGGATGCAACAAAGACAATTTCTGTGGAAATACAGAAGAATCTTCTGAAGGTAATTACAGATGGCCATAAATATTTATTAAACTTTGAAAATGAATATGGTAGTGACCTACATTCTTAACACAGGATTAGTTCAATAATCTTGAAAAGTGCTTTTTCTGGTGCATATGGAAAAAATGGGACTGACAGGTTTTGATTTAGTAAGGCTTTTGTTGTTGCTTTGCTAAGGAAACAGAGTCTAAATGAAACCATGATATCATGGGTGAAAACTTGGGTTGGGGAACTTTATCCAGAAAGTAGTTATCAGATAAGGTTCTGCAGCAGTCTGTTCTGGATTTCGTTCTAATTGGTCACTAACATTTGAGAAAATGGAGTAGAGAATATGTTTATTAAATGTGCAGCTGACACAAAGCTGAGACATTCCATGTACATTTAGGGACAGAATTAGAAATCAAGATGATTTTCAAAAATTGAAGAAATATTCTGAAAAATATATGATGTTATTTAGTAAGTGTGAAGTATCAAGGTAGGAATGAGCAGCTGCATAGTACAAGAATCAGAGCAGCTGATCAGTTCAGGAACTATTCAAGAGGGTATAATGAACTACAAGTTGAACATAAACAGCAACACCAAGCTGATATGAAAAAGGTTAATACCATGTTAGAATGCATAAATAAACAGAAGCTTAAGAGTAAGAGATGTGGAATGGTCTTTCCTGCCTACTTAGTCCTAATTAGGTTTTGTTAAAATAACACATCCAGATTTGGGTGCTGTGCTTCAGCATGAAGTGAACCACTTGGAAGTTTCAGAGCAGAGCAACCAGAATGAGCAGAATCCTGGAAAACATGATCTAAGAGAAAAGATTGAAAGACTGAGTTATTAAACTTAAGAAAAACCGTCAGGTGCTGACAAGGCTGTTGCACAGTGGAATGGAACAATAAATTCTCCATGATATCTCACAGGCTAAGAAGACATGATCTTAAATAACAACACCGTAGACTCAAGTTACAATTTAGGAATGATTTTCTAAATATAAGGCAGTGAGGAGATGATTGAGCTTCCACTGTCAGGGATCTTTAAGAACAGGCTGAGCAAGAATGATACAGATTTAGCAGATCTCACCCATAACCAAAGAGGTGGACCAAAGGAAGGTCTTTCCAGCTCTATTTTCATATTAGCTGATGACCGTGCACTTAAGCATCTATGCACACGCACTTGGACAGGTCTAACCAATTAACTTGATCATGATGGTGTGCAGCATCTCTTAGTGACAGAAGCACCTGAAAAAAAGTCAGGTGGTGTTGTCAGCTCCTGCAGTTTTACATTGGCTCAGCTCCTGAACTCATATGATGACAAGAAAACCTTTCTTCCCACAGAGAGGGAGAAAAAGTAAATTCCTAATCTTGTCTTTGTGAAGAACTTGAAAACCTGTCTCTAAATGGCTTAAAAAATCAGATGACAAAGAAAAAGGGACAGTGTTTCTACACCATTAAATTCTCATGGTTTGGTGGGGGGGGGGGAGGCTGACTCATGGTTTTTCAATGGAGTTGGCATTAGTGGTAATGGGCTAATTTGAATAGACAAATTTAGAAATTGATATTCCTGAACTTCCTATTATAGAGAAGGCAATATTGCCTGAACAGCAGGTCTATTTCAGGAAATTAAAACCTCCCCATATCCTTTCAGATGACTTGATCGTTTCTACATTTCAGTCAATGTTACACAGGGGACATTGCACAATACTTAACATGGTGGCAGAAAATTCACCTAGCAGAGAATTGTGAAGGCACAATGTATCTGCTGAAAGACTCTCAAGTTGGGAATAGACATAATGGGGGCACAAGGAATTCATTCTTGAGCTATCTCTGTTGGGAATTGTTGCCTCAAATTAACAGTACTTCTCCCACAAGGGGGTCTATGTAGAAATTGCACACAGAAGAGCAGCTTTCTTCTGCATCAAGCAAGCCTAGATATCTGCATTCTCAAAAGACATACAAGTCTTCTTTGACATTTTATAGATGTCAAATGTGAGATTTGTTTAATGGAGTTTCTCTCTCCAGAAACAAAGAGAATATAGGACATTGTTCCAAAAAAACCCACCCAAGCAAACTTCAAAATCCATTTCTTCTGAATAGTTGTGATTTTTATTGTAAAATTTATTTTCCCTCTTCCACTGTATGTCCTTGTTGAAGGTTCCTATTTCTCCTTTCCTGGAAAAAGACATTTTTTGTCATCCCGTTCCTCCTTCTCATGGAGAGGTGAGAAAACCTGTGCTATGACAGATGACTTTCACAGCATGGAAAAGAAAATCATAGAAAAGACCTTTCTGATTAAGTAGTCAATCTCTTGAAACACTTCCTTCATTAACACCTGGAATAAATGCCGTACATGTTTTACAAAGCTCTGATCATATTATTATGATGAGTTTGGTATTTTAAATACTATTTAGGCTCTACTGGACTTGGTCAGCCTATACCATTATCAAAGCCCTTCTATGGGATCTCCTCTTTCCACTTTAACAAACTTCTCTAAGACTGGTAACACAGAGACAACACAGAGATGTCTTGACTACTGCCAGCTTCTACCTCCTGAAACTTGTTCATTTTCTGTACCTTTATCTCTATACTTAAAAAGTCTTCCTGTATCGTGTGTCTCCCTTAGGCATTGCTAATCAATTTATCCTTTGGTTAAGACAAATAAAATGAGTACTGTAATTCTTTCTAAGTAGACAGTATTTTTCACACTTGAAGCATTTTTTATAGCGACCTTTCTGAACCCTCACCCAATTTTTGTCATCTTTCTGAAACCCCAAACTTCTCAGAAGACCCCAGTTGAAACAGCCTTTCCATTTTGCTGCTCTAGCTCCAACTACTGTCAATAAGGACAGAAACCACTGAAACGCTCCCATCAAGTAATAGGTGTCCTGCTGCTTCCACTGCACTTACTTGTTTCTTAAACTTTTCTGTTCACCGAAGAAGAGCAAGAGGAACTCAGGAGTATTCTGGAATGCAAAGAAAGGGAAGGAGACATGTTCTTGCTTTCATGGCATGAAGAAGCCATATACACCCACACTGTCTCTTAGCTTAATATCTTCCTAGAAACAACTGTGATCACTGACAGAAAAGATACAACAGTGGGAGATTGGGCTCCAAAGCTGTAGGTGGAGGAATTCTTCCTGGAAATCCTTGGAGCACAGGGTTGTGCTCCCAGAGCTGGATTTATCCCACTGAATGCAAATATGCCCTCAAGTCACATCTAAAAAGGAGGATCCTTCTTGCAAATGTTAAGCGCAGCTATGATCTGTACGTAAAGAGCAGAGACAACAGACAAAAATCTATTATTGTTGCTGCAGAAAACTATAGCAACTCATGGGAGTTTTACTTTTATTATTCATGTTGCTATTAGGAGTTACCTTATTACTAGATTCTAGCAGGCACAGATGGCTGCTGTACTTTGAGGTCTGCTTTAGTCATGTTTTTAGCTGCTTTTTTCTGCAGATTTTGTAGGATTTGGGCTGATTTTAGCTTCCTGCATTTGCTTGATAATTGTTTTGGTTTTTATTTTAGTTTTTACTCAATTAGCAGGAATATGTTCATGTTTATAGTGTGTCTTATTCATTCTTTTTGAATCTGTGGTAACCAGAATCAGCAATGCAATAATACCTTCCATTGTTTGTGTGGGACTGGCTCAGGCCAGATGCTTTGATGGTGGCAGGAGCTTTCCTAGAAGGTCAGTATCAATTTTCTAGCACTGCTGGATTTGTATTTCTCACCTGTTGATAACTTTCCACCTTGCAAAGCATCTTTCTCAACGTTGCTTCCGTTTGCTGTTAGAGCGAAGGACAATCTGTCACTTGAATGTTTCCATTTGCCTGAGACCTTCCATCAAATCACTGCCCAAACACTGCTGAAAATTTCTGCTTCCTGGACTCCTCCTCAGATACACGTGTGCTCATCTCAGCCATCATCGCTACTGCTTCTGTGTTTTGCTTGCCTAACAGGATACCTACATGCAATATCTTCTGTTTCCTTGCTCCTTCTAGTTATTGTGTTAGTAAAAATGACAAACCCCAGCAGAGGGTTACATGCACTGCTGTACCTGGTCAGCTCTTGTCACAGGTGTCATGGAGCAGAACGTACTAATAATTTTTTATGGTCTGTTAGGCAGAAATTCATGCTCAGTCCTAAACAACTGTGCCTGCACTGCAGTTTACTTTGGTTACATCATCACAGCATGTTGATAAGAGACCTGGGTGTGAGCTTCAACTTTCCTCTGAAAGGAGCATGTGAGCCAGGAGATGAAGTGTGGTATGCTCTCACATGCCTCCTGATCCGCAGTGTCAGTACCTGGCCCTCAAAGTCAGATACACACTGACTTCTTCCAGACCTGAAATACATTTTTCAGTTTTCATCATGCAAGTTCTCCATACTCTTAAGACTTTGGTCTTCAGTAATATCCCAGAGTCCCGTTCTTCAACTGCTAAATGTGTAGCCAACTAGTTAGGAGGACTCACAGAAAGCTTCAAGTACTGCCTGTGCATGCACTCTCTCTTCTCTCCAACTGAAAGTCACCACCAATTTGTGATAGGTAAATAAAAGTTCTAAAATATAAAGTTTTGGACTGAAAACCTCATTTTACTGAAAAATGATAGCTTTTCACGTGTCTGTGTTAAAATATAGTCTTGAAAACCTGTGGGTCTCAGCTCACCCACTGCAGGAGGCAAGTAACTAATTATCGTTGTCCCAGTGTCATAGGATAGTTTTCAGTATTATGACCAAAGGGAAAATATCTTGAATACGATGCACTAACTTACAGTAATTGGCTCCTAATCTTCCACCATAGGATTTGAGTAACTGCCTTTAAAGTCCGTAAAATTGTTTGTATGCTGTGGCAGGGGACCAGGTCCCTTAGCTTTTATCTGCTTTTCACATTAGCCTGACTGAAAGTCTGAGTGCAAACTATAACCCCAGCTCCAGATGCCCCTATAATTTCAATCTGACTAAGAATTTAGCAGCTCAGGCCCATCTCTAATTACAACAGACAAATTATTGGATAATTTCTTCTGCTTTATCTTTTCAATTCACTGGAGCAGTTAATTTCTCCAAAAGCAGGCACATCCTTTCTCATTAGAAATTCCTTTTTGGCCTCTTTAATGTGAGTTTCTTATTATTAAACACATCCATGCACATGCGCACACACTTTCACACAGATACAAAAAGTTTTGCTGGTAAGGGGTTAATAACTGGTACCTCAGAAAATGTGAGTTATTTAACTGAAACTTGGTTTTAGCCACAAGAAAATCTGCCACTCCATGGATGCAGTCTCAGATGACTTCTCTTTTTTTTATAACTACAGCCAAAATTTGAAGACCAGTAGCAGAAGAACGACACTAGTCCATAAGCTCCATAAGAAAGAGCTGGTGGGTAGCAAAGAAGAGCTGGAAGAGAAAAGTACCAGTGGCAACTGATTTGAATATCCACATTGTGATGTCATGCAACACAAAATTCTGGCTTTTATTTTTGGAGTTTCTGTCTCTTTCCTGCCTATGGTGGAAATGAGGTATCCAGCAGTTACTAACTCTGATATCTATATTACCTTTTCTTCCCCTTTTGGATCTCTTTTGGTTTTGCATAGGTACACCCCTATTCATTATTTCTAACGTCCTAGTTGAAAGTGATTTCAGCCGTCTCTAAGGGTGGTACAAACAGATACAGAAGATTACAATCTGTTCAGACTAAACAGAAACAGGAGCAGAATGTTTGTGTTAGATGGAAGTGTCAGGCTGCAGTTCTACGGTCACCCAGAGGCATGGTCAAAGATAAAGCTCTGGACTCTTGCTTCTTTTCTGCATTGCCCTCTTGCTTTCTTTCCTCCCATCCATACAAAAAAACTGGAGAAACAGAACACACCTTCACAAAATATCCCGCAGAAAAAAATCTTTAATATCATTCTGCTTTGCTTTGTAGGGATTGAGCACTGCATTTTTCAGTTTGAATTGAGGAACCCCAGGGGTTTACCCTTAGACTTCCAGGGGACCAACTAGGACACCTATAAATTGTGAAGCTGTTAATTGCAATATTTTCCAAGGTCTCTGCTTCTAAATCAACATTATTACTTAGGAATTCCTGGCCTCTTGACTTAGCTGCAGAGCTGTATGCCTCTCAGTTGCATAATGTTTTGGAAATGCATGCTTCATTGAAGTGTCATTGATTTTCAACTAAAGTGAAAATGCCCTCATTTAATGCTTTCTTAAGAGAATTACAAAGGAGGCTGGAGAGGGTTTGGACAAAGTCATTATTAATTGTACATCACAAAATTGGGATTTATATACTTTTAATGCAGAAATTCTTTACAACTCCTAAATCAAAATGCTGTTCTAAAATTATGTCTAATTTTATAAATGGAAAGACCCTATTTTGTTCAAGACTTTTAAATTCCTTTGCTTTGTTCAACAAACCCCTGTACTTGCTGTGAGGGGATTGCTGATTGCTTTGTCAGCAAGACCAATGATATTCAATCTTTGATTTCTGATTCATTTGCTTCTCCCTTCCCTTTGATGAATAGAATAAACGTCTAGCTTTTTCCTCTCCTTTCAAAAAAATTTCTCTCGCCTCTCACTTCCTTAATAGTAAGACTGTTTCATGTGAAACATTCTGCCTGTCTTTTGGACTATCTCTTCCTCTTCACTGAGCTCAGAGCTGGGTAAGTACTTCACAGGCTTGCATTACAGAAAACAAATTTTTCTCTCCTTCTATCTTTAGTTCTAATGTTAGGGTGTCAGTTTTGCCTGTGACCATAATGCTCCCTGGTTTCCCTTTGGCTCTTTCTTCTGGCCTTTGTGTTGACATTCCTCTCTGAGGGGCACAAATCTACCCCAGTTCTCATAGGGAATGGGTCAGGAGGTCAAGTTCTGAAACTGGTTGAACATGAGGGGTGTTGTGAGATTATGGATGAAATCTTGAAGCTGAGCCTAGTAATTACCATAAATTAGGCACAGTTGACCATGGTGTCATAGCTTGAGCTAGCCCTACAAGATAAGGCCACAGCTTAGTTAGAAGCAGAGTACCTTAAGTGTAAACAACCCACTAAACACTGTGAAAGCAGTGACAGAACCCTTGAGAGGGATAGGTGGGAAGCAAAAGCGACAGTGGCAATTTGAACAAACCTGTCCAAGAACAGGGTGTTTTCTACCTGATCCGGTGACTGCCAGCAGGTAGAGAGCCTGGGAGTTCTCCAGCTTTGCCCTGGGAGCAACCACTACAAGGCCCCTGCCGAAACACTGCCCCCAGGGCTTTGCCTTCAGATCACATCAAGGCCATCAAGATGATCATAGGGATAGAGAACCTGCCCCATGAGGAAAGACTGAGGGAGTTAGGACATTTCTTGTTGTAGAAGAGAAGGCTTATCACAGTATTCAAGCACCTCAAGGCGAGTTCAAAAGAGAACAGAGGCTCTCTTTTCACAGGGAGCCATATGGAGAAGACAAGGAGTAACAGGTACAAATTGCACCAGCAGAGGCTTCAACTCAACATAAGAAAGATATTTTTTACAGTAAGAGCACTTGTTCGTTGGAACAACCTCCCCAGAGTTACTGGAGGTTTCAAGAAGCAACTGAACAGGTTGCTAGATAAGATCTTTTAGGCTCCCTTTCCCACAGAATGGTGGACCTTCCAAGGTCCATTCCAATCCAGGCCATTCTATGATTCTATAGTTCTCACAGGGAGCACAGAGGTCATCTAAGTCATTGATTGCCTGTATCTGTCATTGAAGGGTTTTGATATTTGAGTCTATGTAGTCTCCACACTGCCATTTGTTCTTAAACTGTGGCCAAGGCTCCTGAAGTTGTGCCTTATTAAGATTTTAGAAAGCCCAGGCCACACCATCACACTAAGTGCCACACAAACACTTGGGAAAAGCCAGTTCCTGTCTGCATGAATATGATTTAACCCAAAACAAAATGGAAGAAATGCACGACTAGCATCTCTGTTTAAAGGTGGAGAAGAGGGGCTCTGTGCAATAAGCAAACTTACCAAAGGTTAGGCAGTGTGTCTGAGAACAAGAATTAAAACTAAACAACCATCTTGCCACTTTACAATTGATAGGGCTTGTCATATTTGGCTAAAATATGTTAAAAGCAGAGTTCACCTGGTCTGTACAAGAATTACACTACACTTTAGTTAACACGAATGACAAAACGCTAATGGTTCAGCTAATAAAAATATCTTTGACCTGTGAATTCTTGAACACTGTGCTTAATCACTTTGAAAATGTACGTGTGTTTCCTCTGAAATGCTGAGTACAGCTATGTGCTACCCACTCAGTAGTTACTGATCTTAGCAGACAAAAACATGGCTCATTTCAGTGGGAACACCTTGCCAGATTTGAGTGCGCACCATCTCTGTACAATGGAGAAGTGTGAAGGCCTCCTTTTCGTCATGCTTTTCACTGAACAACACAAATAGCAAGCTTTAGGCACAATTCTTGCACCAGGACTCATTAGCTGTCCTCCTGAAAAATTCTTTATTTTATTTTATCTATAGAAATGTGAAAGAATATGTACTCAGAGGTCTTCAGGTGAGGCTGAGTTTGCAGGTGTATCATAACCATGGTATGAGCTTCATAAAAATCCCTGCAGTGTGAGGAAGGAAAATCAAGATATTGATTGCAAGATTTGATCAGTTGCTCTTTTCAGAAGAAATTTCTATCTGATTTGTTATGTTATTGATTTTTTTCTTGCTCTTTGAGTAATTATTTTCAGTTACTCTTAGCTGATTGCCTCACTTTGAACTAGTATCAGATATCAGATTTAGGGGGGTTTATTTAAATGTGAGAGAATATGCAATTTAAGAAGGATTATAAAGTCAGATCTGAAAGAGAAAGCTGATATGTGTACTTCTGGGGAAAAAAAGAAAACAGAAGCACTTTGTACTTCCTAATATGGCAAGCAAGGCCATTCAACAGTGTGAGAAAAGCAGAACATGTTTTATTATTTTCAAAGGTGTAAGATAATTCATCTAGTATTTAATTCATCACGTGCTTTACAGTACTATTTACCTAGGTATCATTTCCAAATATAGGCAGAACATTTGTAAATATGTAATGACATATCTTTATTGCAATAAGTATTCTTCTGCATGATTCAGCAGAATATTGAATAGTGTATTCAAAGTCTGCAACTATATCAGTAACAGTTGGTAAATCTGGACAGGTGACATTGAAATGAGATAACTGTTTTTCCTTACTACCTTCATATCCTGTTTCTAACTTCTTATTTTCTTCGAAAAGAGTGCACATATACACTTAAATATCTCCTGATTATTGCTCCATTAAGAAAGACTTGATCCAAAATCTGCTGAGGTCATTGAAAGGTGATTGGAATTTTGGCTCAAGTTCTCCTAATGTAGGTGATCATGAATCGACCAAAAGCACACTATAGGTGGTGAAATTCAATTTGAACATGGTTTTTATCTATGTCCCCCGTCCTGTAATACATTAACACATTTTCTGCCTTTGGTGAAAGCAGTAAAATCTCAGCCATGGCTTTTTGCCACATTAATGTACATCTAGAACTCCTTGATTTAACATGCAAATCTTCTCAGAGTTTGTCCCAGAATACAGATACAGGAAAACATGGAGTAACACATTCAGCTTTTTTCTTAGATAGCCTGTGTTTCAGGTACATGACAGATTATTGCAGCAAGCGCTCTAACAGGTTTTTTCCATGTCACTCAACCTTTTTCTTAACGATCATCAGATAGAGCACATGCATAGGTCTTCTCTTAAGAAAACTGTCGTGTTTCATTTTATGGAATATCTGAGACCATAAAATAATGTAGCATAATTTCAAGGCCTCTGGAGTGGCATGGGGAGGAGATACACTCATAAAAATACTTATATATTCACAAGCAGTAACTAAAGAAAAGAAAATTAAGAAATGAAAGCTCAGTTGCTCAGCAAAGAGCTTTTAGATTGCTAGAAATGTCCTCTTGCAAATAATTCCAAATATTCATACTTCAACTGTTTAAGATTTTAGACTTTTTTTACATTAATATGAAGTTTGAAAACTTCAAGGCATAAATTGTCTAGATTTCTAGTTATGAAATTATGGAATCACAGAAGAACAAAGGCTGGAGGGGTCCCCAGGAGGCCATAAAACTCCAACAACTCTTCGTAGCAGGTCCAGCTAGATCTAGTATCTTGTGCCCATGTCCAGGTGAACCTCCAACACCAAGGATGGAGCGTCCTCAACTTCTCTGGGCACATTGCTCCAGCTGTTGATGACTATCATTAGAAAATAAATCTTTATGTTTAATTGCAATTTACCTTGTTGAAACTTGGGTATGTAGCCTCTTGTGCCATAGCACTTGTAAGAAAAGTCTAGCTCCATCTTCCCTACACCTCCCATACAGGTAGCTGAAGACAGCAATAAGGTCTTCCCTTCTTAAGGGTGAAGTGTTTCTATCAAAAAGCTTAGTTCCCCAAATAACTTAACTTTAGAACTCTTCAGCATTATGAGGACAAAATACGATAAAGTATTATTTCAGGATGGCATAACTGGGATTTCTTAAATGATGTTACAGAAACTGCTAAACACAATTTTGTTAGGAAACTTGGGAAAAAAATCTTAGATTATGCTTTTCTGATTAATTACAGAACGGGGAAAAATAGCAGTTTAAAAAAGATTTAAGATATTTGCTTGCACAAGCATTACTCAGAGCCAGCTTTATTCTTTAAGGATGCAATTTTTCTGTCAGTCTATAATGTGGTACTCTGACTGGGTAATATATCTTCAGGCTTTACAGACTCCTGGCACGACATACTCTTTGATACACTAGATCTTAATAGATCCTTCTGCATTAATCCTGACTAACAAGCAGATGAATAGTTAATTAAAAATACTTCACACAGGCTTTGTCACAGTAGACCATTGCAGCTTCACTGTGGCTCTTCCTTTCTAATAGATGAACAGAACTCAACTTGCATTTTTTCCATCAGATCATAATGGCTCAGAAAGCTCCATTACAGTTTACCAGATCACTGATCTATGAATTAAACAGCATTTAAATATTTCATGATTTGATTTACTACGGTATATGATCTCTTGTGCTTCCACCGAATCCATATAGCAAAAGCGCCATTATGTCATTTCTTTAGTCACTGATCTAGCAGATCATTAAGAAGGTTTTTATTCTGTAGGCATTAAGGGCTTGTTTTTTTCGAGTGTTCTGACTGCTCTGCAAAAGGGGAAGCCCTTTGACACAGATAGTTCTTCAAGTGCAGTATGTACAGCATGAAACCAGAGACAGCAGCCGTATAAAGTCAAAATGAAGTATTTTCTGTCTAAATAGAATCCTGGTTTTATCTCCTGAAGTATACATTCACTAGCTTCTGATGACACTGAACATTCTTAAAGTGCTGGCAGGTGTAAAAGGGTGTAAAATTACTGAGTTTTGAGTAATACCGGAAAAGAATGTAGCTCTCCACTCCTTATTGGACTCTCACTAAGGTTCAGTTGTGGGTAAATCTTCTGCTAATGACCCATGGAAAACAAGGAAAGAACTCTAAATGGCAAGGGTAGCATGACTGGTCTCAAACATCTATAGAACTCAGATTCAATCAGTTCAAGGTCTTAGTAAATGTAAGATTAATTTTTTGCAACTTAATGTTTAAGACATTTAGTTCTCAGTAGCCAAGGAATGGTCAAGTCTTCACAGAGGAATAGACCTAACTTGATTTTCCCTTAGAGAAATCCAGTGTGTTTCAGGAATAAATGGTGCTCTGATTAGCAATGAATCCATCTTGCTTCTTTTAGCCCAAAGCATGACAAATATATTGTCTTTAAAAGACAATATATTTTACAAAAGGACTTTCTCTAATTTTTCAAATTTCTGTACTTAATGCTGCATACAATACATTTAAGTGAGGATAATTATTTTTGCACTATGGATATAGTATTACAAAAAATTCATCAAGCCAGTATCCGTGAAACAAAGGTCAAGCGAGTCACTTTGGATTAGATTATTTGCCACGAATATGCAAGGTGTCTTTTGCCATTTGCCAAAAGGAATAGTTAATTCCAATGTTAGCATTTAAAAGAAAAACTAGCAAAACATTTTACTTTCAAAATTCTGTATGGCTAGAATCAAATACCAGATGCTCAAAGGAAATTGCAAGAAATCACAGGGAGGATACCTGAGGAAAAACATGCCCATGCTAGAAAACTCCTTATGTAAAACTTCACTTAGATCAAGTATGTGCCATAAGTACCCAAATTTACTTCCCTTTTAGTTTAAAAATATGTTCTATATAATAAAACGGTATTTTGTGGAATACTTTTCTATAGTTTGGATGCTTCTCAGTGGGATAAAGTGCACTAGTTAGATTAGGTGAGAGTTTCCTGAGAGATATTTGCTCAATTGTAAAAAATAACATTATAGGCAGAATTACCAAACCAGTAGAAATTGGGAAGAAATGAGTCATGGTAATTAACTTTCTTCAGGACTCTCATGTGTCAGAACCTAAATGTTACTCCTTGATAGATTTAGCTAAGGTATAATATTCTACCTACAGTTAATAGTAACAAATGCTCTATTAGTAAAGCAGAACATTTAGAAATATGATAAAGTTAATGCTCGAGAGAGCTGAATGACTGCTAGGATTGATTGTTGTACTACTTTGATGTCCAAGTTTAAGGCTACCCACACAGTTATATTCCACTTTAGTTTGCAACTCATTAAAGAAGAAAAAAATTTTCCTACCAGCAAGAGGTATTCTCTTCCTTCGAGTAACAAAAAAATGCTACACTGGAAAACTACAGGGATACTGACCAAAGAGCAATAAAGAGAGATCAGGAGAACTTCTGAAACATTAATGATATCCTTCTGCCAAAGCTTGTAAAAATGTGCTAAAACTTTGAGTATTCTTGAATATGGCAGCTTGAGATTTACCTCATCTCATCAATTCCCTGGGCTAAGTTTTCACCTACCCAATATTTTTCCCAGACGGGATCTCGGTAGGATTATGAGAGATAAGAGGGAAAGACATACATTCTTTAGCCAAGAGATAATTAAACAGAGTCATCAAGGCCAGACCTCTGACTGGGCTGTGAAATCTACTGCCAGGTGTTGCAGATACATCTGTCTAAGTACTAACAGGATCCTTCTAATCACAATATCTAAGCATTTCACAAATATTAATGGTTTTTCTCTCTGGGAAAGGAATATTCTTTCATACTATTACAGTAGTAGACAGAGCTGGACAAAGTAACAAAGTAGGTATTTTTTGAGTTTTACATTTTGGCTTCTAACTCTTACTGTCTGATTTTTTTGTACATAGGGGGAAAAAACACACACTGTCTGAAGCTTGAAAATCTATGCACATCTAGTTGCTTCCACACAGAATGCTCTTTCCTCCATAGTTCCATAGCTATTGTACAATAGAGCATTGACAAATGGTGAACCATTTATTGATTATTGACTTCAGTATATTTTTAGGTCTGCAAGTCTTAGATACTGTAGTAGCAGTAACTGTGGCCTAAAGATTGAAAAATTGAAAGACAAATATCAAAGATCTTACATATGTGTGTACATATATGTGTATATTTACAAGCATAAACCCCCAAAATATTACCAATAATTATATGTGTATTAAAAATCAAATGTGTATGTAAATACGTATTTTATATAATTTGGAGTGTGGGTATATGTATTTCTGATTACAGGCAGAGGTACCTTATTTTTCATGTATTTCATAATGCTTAGCAGTTGTCTTATATTTTTTTAATAGCTTGGGTTGGCCATCCTGAACTTCCTGCACTGCAGTGAACACTGTGTGAGAGAGTAAAACCTCTTGTATTACTTCAGCTTTTATATATTGCTGTGGGTTGTCATCTTCACTGTGCACAGGCACAGAGATAATGGGAAAGGAAAGATGAGAAAGTAGCATCAAATCTTACACTTCATGTTAGAAAATGGCACTCTTGTCTGCAAAGATGCAGGAAGACTTTCCTTAGACCTCACAGACTAGTGGAGAAAAGCTTATGTGCATGAAAGCAAAAATGGGACACTTGCATCAGGTTTGGCATTAAATAACAAATAACTGAAATACCACCTGTAAAAGATCACAAAATAAAAACATCCTGGTGCTAAAACAGAATACAAAACCATTTGTTTAAATGCCTGTAAGATTGCATTTCAGTAAATTAATACATCATAATTAGAGATTTTCACTGAGATTGTACCAAGGGAATGTGTTAGTAATTGGGCTGTGAGGTTCATCCTTGCTGACAGTGAAAGTTGTCCAGGTCACACTAGCTGTTACTGTGAATAAAAAGATATCTATTTTCTGTCAGCGTCTAGTGCCCCAAAAGGAGGTACATTTTCATGCAGTAATCCTGGGACTACAGAGTAAAATGATCTTGAGCAGACTCCTCCTCAGACGTGCCAGCCTTCCTCCAATGACTACCAAGGGAACCCAAATGTCTGTTTAGACAGGGCACAAGTAGTCTTTAAAGGCTAAAATGGAGGAGTAGGGGAACATCCCTAATCTGGTGAAAGCGGAATTATAAACCTTTTGAGGGGAAACCAGGGCACAGCTCTGCGCCCTTGGGGGACACGCTGAACCGGTCCCAGGGTCTTCCACACGTGTGCTCCAGTCAGCTGCATGATGGATGTGCTGACTTGAGCTGTCTCCCTGCTGACAGCCCTGGCAGTTGTCAATCTCTGCCAGGTCTCACCCTCCACATTCTGTGCAGGGAAGATCAGTTTATGGTATCTGAACACCAAGTCTAAAGTATATTAATCCATTATGCACTTTCCTAAGTATTGTTTGCCAGATTCTATGATGGCATCACATATATCACATACAGGCACCTGCTACCGATCAAGCTGGCATTTCTTCTCCTAGTTGAAGATAGAAGCTCACATGCTATTGAATTATGTAACTCTTGGTACAAAAATACTTCCATTTTAATAAAATTACTACAGCTGCATATGGCATTAGGATAATTTTTTGGGTAATATTCCAGATAAATTAATGTTTATTATTAATCATTTGTTAGTTGTACACTGTATATAACTGTACACATAGTTATTGCATTCCTGATAAACTCCGTATTTTACCACTTTATTCCTGATGAACTTTGTATTTTACCACTTTATTGATATTGGAAATATAATTAATTGACTTTCTTGATTCTCTCCCATGAGTTTGGTTAGACTTTGTTGGAACTTGAGAGATTATTGAAAATAGGGTGTTTATTTTTACATTTGAGCACAACTTTTACTTCACATTGTATTTTTAGCTTTTAAGTGTTTTTTTTTATATATAATTCACTTTAGATAATTAATTAGGTCTGGACAGGAAATATCTGTACAGTTGCTAAGCATTTCCCCAAGAAGTGAAAAAAAAAAATCTGTTATGGGTCCATTTAGCTGTCAGTAAATTTTGATGCTGTCACCAGAATAATATTGTTATACTTGTGATATTGATATATTTGAAAAATACATGTTCTTTGGACCTTGTGGCTTTTAAAAATACACTTCCCATGATTAGTTCAGTGTTTCCTGTGATGATATATAATACAAATGATGCTATAAAGTACTTTTCTAGGTCCTTTGGGGACCTATGAGGACTTTTATCACTAGTGTTTGCTACTCTTCAAAATCAGAAGAAAGAAAACAGAGCTGCATGTACTAGGAATTACATTACAGCCATGTTCATTGTACTCTTGGAGGCAGAGGTATAAACGCGTTTGCTACATGCAGAGTTAGTTGCCAAGTACTTATTTAAAACTCATAATTGGTGCCAGAGAGATTGAAGGCTTTGGCTAATAACACATTCCCCAGCAAAGCAAACACATAAAACAAAGTATGGTTTGAAGTATATTCAGTACCTTGAGTAGAAATTGAATATGTCCTAGTTTCGTCCTGATCTTTGTTCCCACAGCTGTCTAATTCCAAGAGGAACAGAAGATTGCCCACATATCAGGCTGATGGCTGTCCTTTAGGTATTCAAGTTATTTACTACTGAAAGAATTCATGAATTCCTAATTAATGCCAATATTTTAGGATCTACATTTTCAGTTAGACTCAATCCTCCATGGTGATCTAATGGCTTTGACCTGTTAGAAGCCCAGTCTTCCCCATCAGCTTTCTGGAGCAATGCACTGGAAGATTTGGATTGCTGGAAAGTATCTGTTTACCCGGATGGAGTGTCCCAAACTGAGTAGTACAGATTAATTTCAAAAACATACATGCAGTACTTACCTTGTTCACTTCTTTAACATCATCTTCACTTTTGTGTGGACAGAAATGAAGACTTCAGGCAAATCAGAGGTTTTCACTAATATTTTCTTTATTCAAAAAATTTCAAAATAGGATTCAAAAAACCATTGTATTAGCTAAATTGGCCTTTACCAAGAACACATTACTTACAGATTATTCTTCTCCACAGTCAATAATAGGATTTTTACTATGTACATTGGGAAACTTTCTAACAATTTAGTGAATTTTATCATTAACATATGTGTTCTTCTTGCCCAGGTTAATTTTTCTCTGCATTGTTTTTCTCATTTGGTTAAACTTAGTTGTATCTTCCTGCATTTTACTAAGCAATTTTTTCCTACCCTTTTTAAATAATTCTAAAAAATAATTTAGAAATTCTTTTAAAAATAGGTTAAAAATCCTTTACAAATAACAGATAAGTCTCAAGCACTCAAGTCTTTTGCATATTTTAGCCATGTATTTTCATAAAATTTTCTGTATTGAACAATCTGCTACTCACGGAATATGTTCTATTGTCCTTTTTAAACTGCTTCTTGTTTGCAGATAGAAGATGCGTTAACTTCAGTTCGGAGTAGTCATGACTAAATAGTCATTATTCTTATAAAGTTCCTTTTACCTGTGTATCCTGGAGTTTATGACAAAGATTATACAATCAATTCCTTCTATGCTTTACTGGCAAAGGTGTGTAAAACTTCACTTGTAAAGCTGTAAAATGAAGAACCCCTTAGAACTACAATGTTCTACTTTGATTTGAAGTTGCTCCATTTGAAAATCTCTGAGAATTAGGCCATGTGGTTTTCAAGTTGGATATTCAAAAATGCAGGTCAAAGAAATTTCCAATTTGGTTCTGTTCATCTGCAATGGGCACACATACAAAATCATGCAGGCATATACTTAGACTTTTAAAAGTGTTTATAACACATTAACTTCAACAGGACATAAACTCATTCATGAAGTAGAAGTATATTTTAGATCAGAATCTTAATTACTATATGCCTGATTGCATAGATACCTAGTATATTCACTGGGTACATACTATACCAATTCACACATTACTGCCACATGAATAAAATTATAATATTGCCAGTTCACAGAAATTTGAGTATCACTTCTTTTCTGGTGTTAGATAGGAATTTAAAGGGACCAAGAATAACGGCCGGAATTCTCATTGGAATTGTTTCTTTTGGTTCATAACATAAGTGACCCATAAGTACAAAAACAAGCATTCAAAACAAAGTGGTCAGGCTTTCAAGACTAAGTATAACAAACCTCAGTGAATGACAAACATAAAGTCTCATCACATCCAGCTGATGAACAAGAGTAATGAGGGTGACCCTTCATCTCCTACTTCAAGCAAGCATCCCTCACCACTCTAACTGATGCCCCTTGTTTATTACTGTCACTTATTTTAAGAGCTTTCCCTTATGTCATTCAGTTGTGGTAGGGGTACAAAAAAGGCTGAGTGAATTAATCAAAACCTTGCAGGTGTTGCTTTCTTTCACTGCAATCATTCAGTCTGAAAAGAGCTAGGGTTTTTTGACAACATAAATCAAAACATTAAAATGACAACAACTCTCTTTCTGAGCTGTTCTAAAGAATTAAACAAGCAAAACACAAAGCACGGCTCTGCACCCACAATTCCTGCAATTCCTTTCTCACTTCAACAGAGGTCTGTCTGCAGGGGAGCAGGCTAGAATGTGTCTCCTGTCTGTTCATTCGTTAGGTCACAGGCTTATATGTCCTATGGTTTTGGACTGTGGGCAGACCTTGAAGCTCCTTAGCTGCAGTGTGATGATGGTCTGTTCTGAGAAGCTGAGGCATTTATGAGAGAGTTCAGGCTTTACAAGTGAGCTCAGGTAACAGCAGTTATGCAGAAGCTTTAAATCCAGAAGACACTAAAAGATGTATTTGCACAAACTGTATAGATATGCTATCAGCTGCTACAGAAATGGACTAAGTCAGTTCTGAGACACATTTCCAGAGCAGCAGTCAGCATCCTGCACAGTAAACTATTTGGCATTTAAAGATCATTTTGTCTTAGGGCTATATTACAGGCTGAATACTGGTTATATGGGTATTTAGTGTCTACTGGCCTACTCCATATAGGTACAGAGCAGACAGTGAGCATAGTCCCAAGTAGCAATTAAACAGTATCTATATTTTTTAACTGAATTACAGCCCAGCACATGGCTTACAGTCATGACAGCAATCCTGACAGAACAGTCCTTCAACAAAACAAGATACAGCCTGCTGGTTGTCTCATAGGTCTACCTGCTCCTTTATTCATTTCATGCCTCTGAAGACATTCTTAGAAAAACATTATTCCTCCCTTTTTGTAGGTGTGTATAGCAAAAGTCAAACAAGACCTGAGCTAAATTTTTCATTCCTAAACCAACAGAAACACACCAACAAGCAAAATGTCTTAACAGGCTGGTGTCACAAAACCTTCAATTTGTCAGGACAAGATGAATAACAGGAACCACAGATGCCATCTTCAGAATGCATACCAAAAAGTTGCCTTTTAAGCATGACTTTATACTCCCTAGTTCATTCAGTTCACCTCTTCATTCTCCTAAGCCATACCTAAAGTGGGGCCCCCTATCTTATTGATTCATTTCACTTCTGTATTAACATTGTTAAAATGATTGATTATTATTTTAATAGCCTAACCTTGCAGGTGTCTTAACAAAATGCCCAGTACTAAAACAACTCTGGGAGTTGGCCTTCTTATGCTCCAGTATAACAGATAACCTTATTTTTATAGTCTATTCCCTACTCAATACAAAGTAAAATTGCCCTTTCTGGGTAAAAACCTACATGTATTGTCTTACCCACAACTCATTCACTCATGCCACGTAGCAAAACTTCTAATTAACCAGGCCTCTCAGGGGCCTGGTTAACTTATACTTACACAGCTATACTGCTGAAAACCATAACATGGCCAACAACTCCCTAAAAAGAAAAGGCTTTGCACTTTCTGGAATGAAAGAAAAAATGGTTTTGCATGGCTCAGTAAAGATAGCAATAATTGCCATAAGGCTTACTGTAATTTATGCAGAAGAACTTTCTCAATTGCTCATAGTGGACTGTCAGATGTGAGACAGCATGTAAATGGAGCAGATCATAAAAATAATTTCTAGCCTAGGTTCTAAAAACGAAACTCTTGAAAACTTCCTTTATTGCTAAGAAATGTAGTAATAGAGAAAACAATGTGATTGCTAGAAAAGTAACAGAAGTGCATATTGTATACTCTTTTACAGAGATACAACAAGCTAAATAATACAGTTCTCCAAGATTTATGCACAGCTATAGCTTGGTAGGACAAAAGGTTCCTAAATTGCAAGCAGGATATTGGTTTTCTTTCAGTTTAGGAACAATTAAAGTCTTGGTTGAAAGGGTACATCTTTTTCTGTGGCCACTGGTGCCTTAAGCCATGAAAATACAGAATGGCTTCTTGTAGTTGTTGGTTACTATACAGCTAAAAGGTAAATAAGCCATTGTCTGTTTGATTTATTTCTGGACAGCAATGAGAATACATTAGGAACATTTGGAAAAGTAAAAATTATACTGAAATGATGTAGTTTTAACTTGGACAGTTATGGTAGATGTTATCTTACAATTTTTGCAAAGAAGAGTGAATACCTGCAGGCAGCTAATTGTCTAGCTCCTTTACTGTGCATCTCAGCAGAGTGTGGTATATATGATATTGAATACAGCATTTCAAACACTCTCAGCCATTTTCTGTCACCTTCTCAATGCCTGGAAATCATCCAGCTTTCCAAGACATAGCTCACTCAGGTAATTTTGAACATACAGGAATACTGAAACATATCCTCCCAAAATGGCTACCTTCTACTCAGCATTTGAAAGGAAGGCTCTTAAAATGTCTTTTAACTACTCATATTTATCTATATGCATTAGATGTGGGACTCATCTCCCCTGGTTTTAACAGTATAAACTCATACAATATCTAATCTAAACTAGTAGTCTAATACAATCATCTTAGGAGAAAAATAAGTGCTTTCAGAGAACAGTTCATCCCTCATACTTAGATAGTTTAGATAGCTTCAAACAGCCTAACATGGGTTTGAAGTGAGAAGAAAAACATGAAGGAGTAAAGAAAGTATTGGTGTGATGTTCTAATATTTCCTGATACTGATCTGTGATAGTTTTATAGCATCCCTGAACCTTTCCTTAGCCATGTTGTGGTCTTCTCAGAATCTCATTTCACTCAAAACAAGAGCTTATTTTATTTGCCTTTGTAGTACAGGTGCATTCACAAGTCTGTAAGCTCAGTACCTTCCTTAGGGACTCCTGCTCTTGATAGGTCAAAACAGAAAGGTGGTCTGAGCTATTCTGGATGGACTGACTACACAGCTGTCATGAGCACCTTGCTGAAATATCTAAACATGGTGAGAAAAAGCAAGTACCTTCAGTTCCTCCAGTTTTTATAAGGCCTGCTAATGAAGGTAAAGAAAACACTGACTGTGAATAAAGGGGGAGAGCTCCACACTGTACACCTGCCAGTGACCTGTCTACCGTTTTTTTTAACCTACATTACTTAGTGACAGTAGACATTCTTCTTTCTTCTTTTCTTAGAAAAATGCATTGCTGCTTCACCTGTTCCTCATCTTGTTTTACTTTACTTATCTTGGAGGGATTTTCCGTGCTATTCAGATCTTGACTGCTGAAGATCAGTGGCTTTAACATTTGCCTGTCAATGCCAGATGTTTTTGTAATCCCGTGTTCCATACTTCGAGTGCTGGACGTTACAGCCTTGACATTTGGCCTAAGATTGAGGATTTGCTATTAGTATTTCCCCAGGAAGCTGACACATGATGGACAGGCTACATAATCCATGCTTGAATACGTTTCTTAGTGAATTGATCTCCATTTCAAATTGATGTGGGCAAAGACACAAATGTAGGAGATCACCATCTATTCCACACATCTATTCTGTATTTTAAGAAAATGCAACATGCATCACAGTATAAGCTATAAAGCATATAAATCTGCAACATGCAGTTTGAAACTTGCTTACAAAATACCATTAATGCCTTCCACATTTCTCTAGTGTTTATTTACTTATGCAGGAAGCCTAGAAAAATATTTTGATGTATTGCATGCCATAATTTTTAACATTACTCAAAATGTTTCAAAAGATTTTTAGTGAAAGTTAACCCACATCAATCATGACCTTGACATGAAAAATTACCTCCAACCTTTAAATAAAAAAGGAGAGGGAGCAAGAACTCTAACACTCCTTGCTGATGTTGAATTGTTGAAAACATTCAAAGTGTTAAGCACTTACTTAGTCTACAGCAAAACTATATAAAAGGAAGCCAATCATTTATAGCTACCGCAAACATAATTAAAGATCTTTTATCTTTTCAACTTATAGGATCCCAGAATGTGCACTTTCTATAGTGAGAATTATATTTAGTAACTATTGTATTAGTAACTATAGTAACTCTTTCTACTTCAGATTAACACAGATTCCAGTGAATTCTCTGGGAGCTTTTAAAACTTAGTAAAAATGTGCATTCAGGCTATGACTTTGTACCACATGTTACTCCTTCCCCATTGTATTTCCCTAACTGAAGTTTTGCCTGTTATCCAAACAAAAGATTATACTAGACTAAGCAGGTTGACCTGCTTTTCTAGTATTCTCCTTATGAAGGAACAAGAAGGAACTATGTGCCAAGACCTGATTGTCTCACAGGATCTGAATACAGAAAACTTTCTATTTGGTAAGCACAAAGAGCATTGCCTCCAGCTCTGTGCCAAAAACCCATTAATGTGCCTAACAAAGATGGCATATATCTTATAACCTCTCTGAAAAAGTAAACTTCATCAGAAGCCTGAGAGTTAGGTTGTCACATCAAATTCCCTATATCTGTGGAGAGTTTTGGTCAATCTGACGTCCTTGGGCACAGAATTAAATATGAATCAAACGAGGAAATGCTTCTTTACTCTTATTATGGAAAACTTTAGCCTTGAAATATCTTACCTGTACATTCCTCTAGACTGGATGCTTTATAAAACCTTGTTATTACAAATTCAGCTTATTTTAAAGCCTTGATCTGCAAAGCCTCTTTATATACGGATTTCTGACTTTTTTTGCAACACATCTAAATCATATAATCTAATTTATTCAAAGTTCTGACTGTGCTTCTCAGTCTCTTACAGCATTTCAACAAGTTGTGCAAACTATGGAATTCTATGAAAATATTGCATCTACCTGAGGATATGAAAACTACTTTCTTCTCCATCTGCCTTGTTATTCTACTCTTGCAGTGGTCATATTCACCTATAAATACCCTATCACACTTGTAAATCATGTGGCTCTGTATATCACAGGCGGCACTTTTCCTTCTGCTCACAGTGGTAATTTTACATGCTTAACTTGAATTGTTTCTGTCAAATGAGCTAGAAGCATTTTAACTGAGCTAGTAATTGACCTAGAAATGGCCAGAATTCTTGAAATAGCTACTTAGGACAGGAATCAATTCTACAGTTAATTTAAGAAAATTAGTTTCCAGAAAATATGATCAATGATTTCAAATAAGTAAATAAATGTAATCAAAAGCAGATGCAATTAATCAAGGAGTTCTTTTCTGTGATCTCTTCTTACTGTCTGAAACATAAATGTAAATTTAGTATCTGTCAGTTGTAGTTAATGAGAACCCTAAGACTGAGTTTGTAAATACGAAACTTCAATATAACTAGTAAATTGAATGGGTTAAGGTAAAAAACCTTATGAAGGAGAAGATAAGATCTGTATGTACACGTGTGTTTTGCTGTGCCTTATTTTTCACCAGCAGCTGGTGGCCCAACTCAACAATAACTCCTTCTAAGCATCTTAAAGGACTTGTCAGCCTCACAACTCACTTTTTCAAAGCAAAAAAAAAAAGAGCGGTACCACTGACACCAGTGGTTCTCAATCACTCTTACAGTTGATCTCCTTTGCTTTAGAGAACTCTAAAGCATCTCACGAGTTTTAGTTTTCTCATTTGTCTGCTTTTGTGGAAGGTGCTGAAAGCATCTCCTCTTCTGCCTATTTTCAGTAATTGCCTCATAATGGCATGAAGCATTTCAGGAGAATCTATTGGCCATGTTAGATTATGTCTGACCACTAGACTGATGCTCTGAAGACTTTAACTCATGGGATCCTGTGCCATAATTTCTCTTCCACTTCATTTACAATATTTCTATTTTTAGCATCAACATGAGACAGACCTAATTATACCTGAAGTTCAGCAGCATATAATAGGTGTCTGAATTTGACTCTTGAGTTATTCTAATCATAATTTTCACAGTTTAACATCATTTACAGAATGCTATTACTGAGCTCAAAGTCACGTGCTTAAAACAATGTATTTTTCAGAAAAAAATTACATAAATTACTAAGAAATGTATTATAGTCAAGTACCTGTAATATACTGTTTAGAAAATAGAGATTAACACATGAAATTATCTTTTTAGCATCTGTACTCTCCATTAATATTTTTTTTCTGAATGCTGGGAACAATAATCCAGACTGAACTTGCATTTTTTATAGTTGTGGAAGTTTGGAAAAGCTGCTGTAAATTTGCATTTTCCTTTTCTAGTGTATTTTAAGATAATTTCTATCTGTGCTTTGTTGCAGCTCCATTGGCTTCTGTCCTTCAGCAGCAATTCCCAGCCTCCTTGCAGCTGTGCTCCACTTGACTGAGTCCATAGTGTTACAACTGCAAATAGATGGGGACCTGGAATCCAATTTTTTTTGCTGCCATGTCTTTTCTTGTCAATTATTAGAACAACTTTGAATTGTTACAGCATTATTTGACAAACCCTAACCATCCATCTGACAACCAGTGTCTTAAGTACAGGTCTACCAACTTTTACCTGTGTTTTCCCAGAGAGAGGTATCTTCATATGTGCAGTGAAGTCTGGTGCCTTTACGAGGTAACTCTGATGATTTGCATACTGGTTGGATTTATTTTATTGCATATACATAAAACAGCTGTGCAGTGCAAATACAGGTCTCTCAGAAGCCTCTCTGCAAATTTGCAAACACATGGTAACCCTATAAGGTTGAACGCTACTATGCATACACAGTGGAGCTAGCCAGACTACTAGATGTCAACAAATCCCAGACGTTCACTGCAGATGTGCTTGTCAGTAAGGAGTTACAGGCATTCAACAGCCAAATTCATGTTACCACGTATATTCAGTAGCAAACAAATTCACAATGATGTGATAGCATCATAAGTAAAAAGTATTCCGTAAAAATGAAGAATATCTTCTCATCCTTTACAGGTAAGTTTTCATCTGGAAGAGGGTATTCCCTAGTCGTGTGGTAACTCTGATTAAATAAATAATAATAATTAAAAAATATTAACAAAAAAACCCCCATAAAAGTACTGATATGTTCAATCCCCTTTAGTTAGTCAAGATCATGGGGAACTGGGACAACCTGGAGGAGGGAAAATGGCTCCAGCAAGATACACTTAACATAAGACTTACAGACAGCACATTTTACAATAATGTCCATCCTAAAAATTGTTTTAGCCCAGAGCACTTCCAGACAACTTTGGATAGGTGTAACTTTGAAGGACTCAACTGAGCCATATCCAGAACAGTATCTAAAACATCCTTCAAGAGACTAAAATGTCATTGCTTCTTTCAAGTACAGGTATGGAAGAGAAATCATCATGAATATTATTCTCACAGAACCTCATAGTAAATTTTGACTTGCATATGTGCATATATGTACTCTATACCCATAATGCATTAATGTCAGTAGTATATCCGTGTTGAGACTTGCTGTGCATATCTTAAAGGAATTTTTTTGTACTGGAAAAGATTTCATAATGTCTAAAAGATAAAGAATTGTTTGTGATGAGATTTGGTGATTGTTCCCAGAGAATTATAATTAGTCTTAAATGTTCTAGTCGCAGTCTTGCTGTGGATTTACATGTGTAACTCCTGTTGATTAAAGCAGGACATGAAGAGCAGAACCAAGCTTTTACTTTATGTCAGAAGCAATATATGAAACTATGCCCACTGAAATCACTGAGAGTATTTTATTTTCTTTACTGGGTCAGGATTTTCTGCCATGTCTGGCTAAGTACTGAATAGATTCATTTTCAGGGACTCTATTTCCTCTCCCTTTTCTTCTGGTTAGATAAGATAAAGTATTTTCAAGAAAAAATGTTAAAAGATAACTAACCCAAATAAATGCATCATTTTGATATCCTACTTCTCCCCAGCATAGAATGACAGAATCATAGAATTGTTTTGGTTGGAAGAGACCGTTAAGATCATCAAGTCCAACTGTTAACCCAACAATGACAGGTCACCATTAAACCATGTCCTTAAACACTACATCTACGTCTTTTAAATACCTCCAGGAATGGTGACTCTACCACTTCCCTGGGCAGCCTGTTCCAGTGCTTGACAACCCTTCCGGGGAAGAAATTTGTCCTAAATTCATAGGAAAATTCTCACAGAAGGAGATCAGGTTAGTCAAGCAGGACCTGCCTTTCATAAACCCATGCTGACTGGGCCTGATCACCTGGTTGTCTTGCATGTGCCGCATGATGGCACTCAAGATGATCTGTTCCGTAACTTTCCCTGGCACCAAGGTCAGACTGACAAGCCTGTAGTTACCTGTATCCTTCTTTTTGTAGATGGACATCACAGTTGCTAGCTTCCAGTCAACTGAGACCTCCCCTGGTTAGCCAGGTCTGCTGATAAATTACGGAAAGTGGCTTGGTGAGCACTTATGCCAGCTCCCTCAGTACCCTTGGGTGGATCGCATCTGGCTCCATAGACTTGTGTTTGTCTAATCAGTGTAGTGGGTCATTTCCTCTTGTATTATGGGGATTTTGTTCTGCTGCCAATCCCTGTCCTCCAGCTCATGGACTGGGCACTCAGAGGACAACTGGTCTTACTATTAAAGACTCAGGCAAGGAAGGCATTCAATACCTCAGCCTTTTCCTCATCCTTCGTCACTATGTTTCCTCCTGCATCCAATAGGGTATAGAGATTTTCTTTAGCTCTCCTTTTCATATTGTTGTATTTATAGAAACATTTTTTGTTGTCTTTTATGGCAGTAGCCAGATTAAGTTCTAGTTGGGCTTTGGCCCTTCTAATTGTCTCCCTGCATAGCCTCACAAAATCTTTGTAGTCTTCCTCAGTGGACTGCCTTCTTCCATAGGCCGTAGACTTTCCTTTTCTTCCTGAGTTCCAGCCAAAGCTCTCTGTTTATACACCCCAGCTTTCTTCCCCATTAGCTCGTCTTATGGTGCAATGGGACAGCTTGCTCCTGTGCCTTAAAGATTTCCTTCTTGAAGAACATCCATTCTTCTTGACTCCTTTGCCCTTAAGGACTGCCTCCCAAGGGACTCTGTCAACTAGTCTTCTAAATAGGTTAAAGTCTGATACCTGGAAGTCCAAGGTGGCAGTTCTACTGACTCCCCTCCTTACTTCCCCAAGAATTGAAAACTGTACCATTTCATGATCACTATAACCAAGACAGCTTCCAACCTTCACATCACCCACAAATCCTTTCCTGTTTGTGAACAACAGGTCTAGCAGAGAGCCTTCCTTTGTTGGCTCAGTCACCAGCTGTGTCAGGAAGTTATCTTTCACACGCTCCCGGCACTTCCTAGACTGTTTCCTCTCTGCTGTACTGTATTTCCAGCAGATACCTCCTAAATGGAAGTCCCCCATAAGAGTAAGTGGTAGTGGTTGTGAGACTTCTCCCAGTTGCTTATGGAATATTTCATCTGCCTCTTCATCCTGGCTAGGTGATCTACAACAGAATTCCACCATGATATCTGCCTTGTTGGCCTTCTCTCTGATTCTGGTCCATAAACACTGAACCCTGGCGTCACCATCATTATGCTCAGGGCATAAAAGGAGGAAGAAAGGGCTTATATTCCTACTGTAGTTTTTATTCTAAATCCAATGTAAATACAGAAAGAAATGTAAATCCATTGGCTTTTTATGCTGTGAATTTTACAACATTTTTAATATTGATTCACCTATATGCCAGAAATTGTCCTTCATTAAAAAATCCCTAAGTAGTTGAGGAAGGGGTTACGGTGATGTCTTTGTGTCTGCGAGTTTAAATCCCTCTTGTATACACACAGGTGAAATCCAGGAGTGGGCAAAGTGACGTAAACCATGTCCTACTTTGATCTCTAAGATTTTATGACATGAATGCCTTTATGCTTGCAACTCCATAGTTACATTTCAATTGAGTTCTCCCTCACTGTGTCGCTGTCTTAAGTATTTTTCACTTTTCTAATGTCAATAGCTCTTCTGTTGAGAGGACTCAACAGGAAGTGGATGCAGGGAGTATGAGCTCTGATGAGATCCTTTAATCCACCCCTAATCCCACTCAATTAAAACTCCATTGATGACAGAAAAATCATTAAGTACTGAAGAACAGGAAAATGAGCGAAAACAACCCTGCATGAGAAATAAGATGCACAGCTTTTAACAGGGGTGTCCTACTCCTTCCCCAGCACACCTCCTTTCTGTGCCATCCCTGGCAAGCCAAGCTCTTAACTCTTATGGCTGAGCAGGAAAAATGTGTAATCTAGCTGGCAGCTTAAGTAATGAGCTCTCAGTGCTCAGGGAGGGTTATGCACAGAACACCTAACTTCACACATGCCACTGCTGGGTGAGTTGGAGGGATCAAGAGACTTATGTGAAGGGTCCACTCAGTGACTGTTCTCTTCTATAAACACTTAACACTAGTAAACCGTGCATCCCTGTTCTACCTATGCACTGCTGATTACCTGTGTATTTCTGTAATTAATTTCCAGAGAGGCAGTTTGCAGAGATAGGAGAAAAACTACAAGTTAAAAAAAGTTTTACATCCTTGTAATGTAAAACACAGAGGATATTTATTCAATATTTTTACATTTAGCATGTCTGTTTTTCTGCTTTACAGCTTTTTCAATGATGTGGGGGAAAAAATGAAGCCAAGAAAGCAATATTTCATGTTATGTCTCCCATTTGCATGCCCTTCTCCTCTGACACATTCAAGTGGTTTTTAGGTCGGCAAATAGTAGGTATAGTTGAGGATGTACAGAGAGTTAAGGAGCAGCAGGTCTGCATGGTATTTTCCACCGGGAAACCTGGGAACCATATGGTGTAAATGTTGAGTACAGTTAATGTGGCTTGAAGCAGCATTAAATCCATTTACACTGCATGAGACCCCTCTTCCCAGAGTGCACGCATGGGTCATGAAGCCAAAAGCAGTACAGCAACCAGCTGGACTTTGTTGACAGTTCTGGTGGCAGCCAGAGGAAAGCCTTTGGAAAAAGTCTTTTTGCATGTCTATGCCGAGGATCTATAGCATTGCAGTCTTGATTCTTCATGGATTTCCTGTCTTTAATTTCTTTCTTTCTTGGCCTGAAATGGCCCTACTTGGAATTTCAGAAAATCTCACAGACATCAGGAGGACATGAGGTGATGTATAGGAACTTAACACCCAAAGAACTGTAGACTTCTTGGACTCATTTTGTCCCCACTGTGCGATTTTACACTGGAAGGGAATATGTAGACTTTCATCTTTCTTCATCAGTAACTTTAAAAACAAATGGCCTTGTACTTTTCCAGACAATCTGTGTGCACCTATAAACTGAAATACAGCTCATAAACATTAACCATGTTGAAACAATACACCTACTGTTCACAATTGCATTATAAACAACTTAGATGTAAGACACAATTTGTAGACATCTGTAATGTCACTGCACAGGGAAACCCAACCTCCACACCTAAACCAGAGTAATTATCAGCACATACGTATTTTGCCCTGCACATAAGCTTTTGATCAACATGTATATCATCCATAAGACATTGTTCTTAATAACTACTTCTTCATCAAATAGTGTTGGTATTTAACCTCTGACCACTTTTACACTCATGCATCTCCTCCCTATTTCCCTGGTACACACTCAGTGCTGTCTACTTCAAACTGCAGATTGCCAGAACTTTTTTGCTACATGCTTAAGTGCTTGTTCAATGCCTTGTATTCTAATTCCGGTTTAGTGCCCCTAGGCATTGCAGTAGAAATAGTAACTCATGGGTCCTGACCCTTCAGATACTTTCTAGTACAAGTAATACCCACTAAGGCTGGTAAGCACGTCCAAGAGCAGGCTGATGATTTGTGCAACTGGCAAAGAGAGGCTCAAGAGATTCTTTAGAGGTTTCACTTGATAAACTTGAGAACGTTGTCATGCTTGTACTCCCTGCCATTTATTTTGATATAAGAAAAAGCTTTTGAAAGACAGGCAGTTTCCAAGGATTGAAGTGCCTTGCAACTTGCCTGTAGATCTCCCTCAGACACCTCAGAGTTGTCCTGCTTAATCCATGGCCACCAGAACCATGGTAGGCTCCCAGGCATCAGCTTCAGCTGCAAAAGTACAGGATCTGCAAATCTTCCACAACTCCTCTGAGTTCTATTCATAGAAATATACTATGATCTACGCTCAGTGGATCTGGTGCCAGCGATAATTTTAGAGGGGACTTGGCTAGTTTCTTCTGTCTCCTTTTTTGCACTATTTTGATACAGGTAATGTAAGGTCAGAGTCAAGACCTTGTGGAACAATTTCTCTATCATATTCCACTGCAGACTTGTTTTTAGCACTTAGTGCTGTTGCAGAGCAGTCCACTAGCAGACACTCTCTGTCAGTTTATTTTGTGTATAGTGAATTTAAAAAAGAGATATCTTTGCTGGTTTTTTGCAGGAGAAAAGACTACATAGTTTGATTAGCCTTATGAATAATATTCAAGACTCTAAGTGGTTTACTTTTTTAAGTCAGACAGTGAATTCAGTTACATAGTCCTCCTCAGGAGTCAGAGAACACACCTTGGGAACGTGACACTCAAATGGGTGCCTGAGGTCTTGGTCCCTTTAGCAGCTGTACTACAGATATCCTGGTTTTCAATAAGTACATATCTAAATACTCTTCTAGATTAAGCCTAGATCTCTAGAAAGAGATGTGTTCTTCTATGTGATATCTGCTGTTCCTGGACACCAGGATCCATTCACTGATTATAGCTCCTTTACTCTGCATTCCTCTAGGAACATGAATTACAAACAATATAACCACATATGCTATTTTGCAGCCATGCTATTATCTAGCCCTGTGTAATACAGGGTAACAGGTTGGTATCTTCCTCCCAGATTTTTTTTTTTTAAGTACAGTTTTGACAGAGTCGGTGTTTGTAACATCAGGCATTTGCGTTCAGTCCAAGCTGGAAAAACACCTACAAAATTGCTTGACTGTGGGAAACGGGAGTCAAGGGAGAAGAGATGTGTACTTGTGAGACAAGTACTATGGTAAATTAGTAGGCTGTAGGAAAGCCAGAATAAAAGTCAGAAAAACAAAATATTCATCCGAAAGTCAAAATTCAGGTCCTGTTTGGTGTCTTCAAGGAAGAAAACAGTGCCTATTTCAGAGACAGTTCATCTAGCATGTTTGATTCTGTATTTGCTGAGCTAAGGAAGACAAAGCACTAGTAGCTAACGTGCAGGATAATGGCAGACTGCCGAAGTCCCAGATACTTTTTTCCTTGTCACTGTAGATATAAGACTAGAAGTGATCTGGACAAAAATCATGAGATACTACCATTCACACTCAGTGAATTTAAAATGGTTTAAACCATTCCTAAAATACACTCACTTGATGAGAATAGAAATACTGGGTTACTTTTGCCTATGTTTTGTTCTCATTTCATGCAATGTTAGCACTGCAAGTCTCACAGGCACAGTACTCACCAAGCAGTAAGGAAGTGAAACCATAGCCTTGATCTAGCACAGACATCACAAGTGAGATATATTCCTTTATACACACCTGGTTTCAAAACCTTTTTTAATTCAAGTGAAATACGGGACTGCAACACTGCTCTACTCATATTTGCTGATTTCCACTAGTTTGAAGAATCTGTCTTGTGAAATTGAACTTGAATAGAAAGTAGAAGCCTTGGAGAAAGGTTCGACTCAAAATACTGGCAAAGACCTTGTTTCTTCATTTCCACTTTATGAAAAATAGATTCCATGGAAAACATTAACATTTTTAAGATCTTCTTACAAAGAATGTATTGCTGAAATTCAAGAGATTGCTGACAAATGTCACCAGTTCATGTAGAAACATCTAGAGCAGAGTTTCTTAAAGACTGCTAGATAGTTTTCATGCAGATTCCCAGCTGAAAGTTTTATATATATAAAAAATCACTAAAAATATGATTTCGCATAATTAATTTTGAAAATATTCATTTTGTTTTGACTTGAAATATCAGGGATTGGTGATGTAAAAACAAAATACATCAATGGGCTTTGGATATTCTCTTTGCATACTAATTTGGAAAACTCACATTCTTCTGAGAAAATTAATTCAAGTCAAAACTTTCTTGCCAAAAAAAAGACACATTTTTAAAAAGTAATCTCTTAGAAAATAGATATTCTTTTTCTGGAAAAATAATTATATTTTCTATGAATTGGATTTTAATGGTGTCCAGCTAGTAGGGAAAGAAATTACAAGCATCTTGCCAATATGTAATCAGGTACAAAAAATAGGGGGGGGTGGGGACTCACAAAACCATATACATGTAAAACCACATTTTTTAAACAAAGAATAGCTGCATTATTTGTTCTTATGGATTTTTGCAGCTTTCCTCTTTACGAGTTGTTGAATGACAACTTAATTTGCAAGTGGGAGAGCAAAGAGTATAATGTGATAATTTATCTCCAAATGAAGATAGAGCAGTAGCATACACAAAATGAATCAGCCTCCTTCACAGACTGACTTTACAAGTCTGCCTGTAAAAAGTATTTTAGTATTTTTAAAAAACAGTTGTAGCCAGCTGAAATTAATTTTCTTGTCCTCTTAACGGCATTTTTAGATGAGAAACTTTTGCACCACTTGACACTTAATAGGGCAGTATATGGGTGTGTTTAAGTTTGAGAGGAAAAGGAGGTATTTAAATATGCAAGCCTAATGGTGCTACTGGGTTTCTAAGAATCAGAATGATCTATATTTCTTCTTAAAGTGAGCCTACATATTGTGGTATTCAGAAACATGCCATGTCTTGTTAAATTTTTCCAGTAATATAGAACAAGAACACAGTAGCTTCAGTGAATCAAACTAAAATGAGCGATTAAGTACCTGATTTAATACTGTGAATTAATTTTAGTTCAGATGGTCTTTGCTTTGTTGTATAATACAATTGCATGCAAGAATACATCATTTGCATGCTACAGCAAGGTGCATTATGAAAATAATCTTAAAATATCAAGACTTGAGAGGAACAATTGTTAGGATACAATGTCCGTACATCAAAGACAAGCCTTTAGTGAGTGTGCTACTTAATTGTTCTTTAAGAGCATGTACCTCATTACCTTTGCAATTCTTCCTTTTTTCCTAAAATCCAATCACACAGGCATCCCTTCAGGTTTCTAGAGGCTTAGCCAGTACTGCTCCTCCTGCAAACTGGCAGTAACCTCTTACTTAGCAAGTTTTAAATTTTCCTGCATCTATCTCAAAACTACAGATATACTGTATCACATCCTTCCAAAGGATTCATAGGTGAAAAGATAATTTCATTCTATGTTATTCCTTTAAAGTCCTGTAGATCTACCCGTCTCTCTGCAGGGTCTTGTTATCTGCATTCAAGCAATTATTCCACCTCTCCAGGCTTTTGTCTTGGCTGCTAGTTGTTCATTGCTCCATCTGAAATCCACAGCTGGCTTTGGAAGCAAGGCAAACAGTTCAGAGGTAAACACACAGTGTATTCATTATACTGGGTATAATTAAAACAAAAATGGTCAATTAAGAAGATAGCTGATGTGGACTTTTTGAGAGTCATGTGGCCATCTCACCATGTGGAGTCTGTCTCAAGTCTATGATTCTGCCTTCCTGTGATCCTGCTGCTGCTGCACATGGCTAAGATGAGCAGAGCATAATAGCAAACACAGTAGCCATCAAGAAGAGTTTCAGCATTGTTGAAAGGAGCCTTATCTGTGTTTTTTCTGAGCCATCTAAGGCCCTTCTACTGTGGGTCTCTTTTAAGCTGTATTTTGCCTTTCCCAGTGCTGAAAAAGCTGATACATCAAATCCTCTTTTCATTGAAAGAGTGGAAGAGCTCCTCCTGAATCCAGAGGGTACCTTCAGTGTGACCAGGAGCAGTCATTCAGCTTGGTAGGAACTGCTGTGCTCCACCTGCCACCTCAGCATCACTCTTGAGATCTTTCTCAAGATGCCACAGAAAGGCATATGCATTGGGTTGTTAAGCTGAGAAGAGGAAGGGCCTCACTGACACATGAGTGCACGGAAAAATAGATTAGTACATGTGTGCCTGTCTCCATGTGCAGGCGAAAAGCCTCAATGAGTGCCAGGGATGGCTATGGTGACCAGCTGAGTGCAGAGCAGTGCATAATGGTACAAGCTGGAAATAACGGACAATAATGGGGTGTAGGTAAACACTGAAGAAAGCATTGCAAAGAAAGATGTAGGAGTGACTACTGGTGTGTACTGTTTGATGTTTATTAGGCTATGTAAATCTTAACTACTCAGTAAGTTTTATTTAGAGTAGTATTGAGGAAATTAACAGATCAGGAAGAAATTAATGTTCATCACAACTTTTCTTCCTCTGCATGTGACCACCCTACTCTCTGTCCTCTTGATAAAGACATATTCCAAGAGCATTACAGAAAGGAGAACAAATCTGCATTCACAGAAACATATGTCTTGTCACGCTAGGGGAGAGTATTGCTTCATGCTCCCCAGTGATCTGCTTCTTACAAATGCAAGGATGTTGACACAAAACCAATGATAACCTAGTTCAAGTGTTATCTGTATTATAATAAAGACAATAATCTATGCTGACCGTCACAGATCAACAACTTAAGCTCTGAATCATGAAGCTTCATTACCTTTGTAACTCTTTGGTAGTAAGGCTACAAAACTTAAAATGTTGTTCCTGTTTGTATGGACACCTAATCCTTTTTTAATCCTCCCATAAGGCTTACTTCAGCAGTTTCCATAGCAATGACTCCACCACTGGTTGGTTACACATTTTGTAAAAGTGGTTCCTCTTCTGCATGAGTTTGCTAACATTGGTGCTTGCCAATTCACAAATCAGAGGAGGAAGGACTCTCATTTGTGGAGATCTCGAGGTCCTACCGTGTTCAATTGGAGCTACGGGGTGCTCAGGCTATCTGTAATCAGTCCGTAAGTGGAATGTCCGTTGCTTGATAAAATATTAAAAGTCTGTAATTAGTACATAAATTGTAGGAAATGCTACAGTTCCTGCAATCAAACAACGTAAGCTTTTAGAATCTTTCCATAGCTACGCATAGCTAGACATCCTTAGATGTTTCTTGCACTTTCTCTTTATGTATCTATGTTTGTGTAATGACAATTCTTAAAGAAATAATATCTAGCAATGGATACTATTGAGTCTATTTCATGGAAGCAGCTATGTCCCTGTAAAGAAGCAGACAATTTGGCTAATAGAAAACTATCTCATTAGCTTGTTTTCAGTTCTTCTTACTTGAGAAACTTCCTTTGTTCTCATCACTGTGACTTTGAAATGAGACTAAAGGGAAAGAAGCTATCTGGCGCAGAAACTTCTCTTACACACTACTCCAAGTCTTCACAGCAGAATTTTTAAAGAAGGCTGCATGCTTAGGATTCAATAGTGCAGTTGAATGGCTTCTTATGGATGCCAGGTGTCCAAAATACCATAAATTTAGAGATCATACCTTAAAAAATGCTTAAGTCCCAAAACTCATCAAAATTATGTGATGGATTTTTCATTAAGTAGTCTTTTTATAAAACTTATCCCACATACCTCTTGCCAAGTTGAACCTTATTTCACCATTTTTTAGCCTCTTGAGATTCCATTATATAATCATCTGCACTGGTATTCAACGTGTCTCCTAATTTAATAAAACCTGCAAATTCAATCAGCAGGCTACTGTTTTTGCTACCACACCTTTAATAAAAATGTTATATGAGTCTATATCTCACAAAGATCCTTGTATCATGCTTCTTGTAAACTTCTACACTGTTATGTTTCATAATGTCTCAGAAAAAAGGCTGCATGATTCTCTCTACAGTATATGGAAAACAGGGCTGGAGATGCATATGAGTAAATACCTTAATTGACCTAGAGAGGGAAGAAATAAAAGAGCTAAAACTGATTTCCGTCTTTTTCTGGCTGCTATAAATAAGCATATTCTTATTTATGTGTCTTTTCCAGTCCTTATTTTCCTGTGCTCAGTTTCCAGTAAACTCACTGGAGATACTTTAGAATCTTTGTTTCTCTCATGTTTATATATTAATCTTTTCACATTACAAAAGGAAATACCTGCCATTCCAACAAGAGTAACCATGAAAGCATACTGTAAAGCAACTATAGTAAGCATGAATGACCATATTCTAATCCAGTTATATTAATGAGCAGGACTCCCTTTTAGCTCAGTATACTGCTTACAGACTTAAGCAAGAGAATAAATGGTATGAATTTTCCTCTTGGTTCCTGTGAGCTTCTACAAGAATAAGTGCATGACACCTAGCAATTGAGAATAATGCCAGAGAGAACTGGCAGCACCTCAAAAGTCTCATTTGAAGAATGCCTGCTGAAGGCAGGGAATAGGCTCCATCTCCTATAGCAAAACTCCTGGGAATTGAATGGCCCAGGCTAAAGCTGCCCACCTTCTCCGACAGAGTCTTTAAGCAAAACTAAAGGTAATATGGCCTGCCTCTCCAAGGGCACAGCAGTCCCTCTGGGAGCCAGGGATCTGACTGGTGGAAGAAAGTCATACCCTAGTAGAGGCGTCTGCATCCTCTCTCCTAAAGTGTAAGTTAAAATCCATCAGTCATTTTAAACGTGTCATACACAGAGCTCTAGCCTACAGCATTTGAATAAACAGTATGATACTTGCTTTGTATTATTTTTCTTTCATCTACTAAATAGCCCCTCTTATGCGCTCCAATACTACAGTAATGGGCTACGGATAATAACTGGAACTGAAAGAGTTAGTCTTTAACTGTATTGCAGTGTTTGTCTTTACAATACTGCAGCACCACAGCATTTTACAGCAAAACATGAGAAAAAAAGTGATAATGAACAAATATGGTTGCATCATGTTGGGAAACAATAGGCTAAATGCCAATCTTCCAGCATTTCTAAGTGATATCCTTGTGTTTGTACTATTAGTTCAACCAACACTACTCTGCTTCATACTAAAATAATAACAAGAACAGAACCATTTGCTCAGCTTGACTGCTGGAAAAGGAAAATGACGTTGTGTGTAGAACTGCAGAAAATTATGTTGACTGATAACAAATATAATTATTTCCAAATTATTATGATTGTGTCACAATCATTCCAGGAATGCAAAAGATTTTTTTTTCCTCACTCCTCTCTTTCCCCCTTATGGTATAACTCCTTATCTTCCCTCTTTGTTCCTACCTTCTGCAGCAGTTGCAACACTGGCACTGTGCCCCAGCACATGAAAGCTATAGTATTGTGGATAATCAGAGTTTTTGCGTGGAATAAGACGGATGCAGAAACATTCTGTTTAACAAAGGCCCTGCTTTATCTTTGTCCAGTCTTCTTTCCCCTGCTCTTCGAAGTTTCAGTTGGGTATATTGTGTCACAGGGTAACATAAAGGATAGCTACCTTCCAAGAAGGTTTACAGGCTGCAGAAACAGTTTGATTTAAGTAACAATATGCATCAAACAGAAAAAAAAAATGTCAGGTATCACTGTAAAAAAGGTTTGTTATTTGAGACTGAGGTGTTAGTTGGTAAGAAGAAAAGGTTCATGAAATGGGTTCTAAGAGGAACAAAGCAGAATAAGGAAAAATGATTGGAGAAAGCCCCAAAATTGGTGAGATATTGGAGATTATGGTTGATGAGGTACATTATAGAGCAACTGAAGAGAAAGGAGATGGATTGTGAAAATTAGACCTAAGTGAGGAGAAAAGTACTGAAGAAAGTACTAAATTAGAATTGATTGACAACAGCCTGTTAAATAATATTGGAAAAGGTTAGCTGAAATGGAGGAATCATTCTGCTGCTGAATTCTGGTTTTGCATGAATTAAACCATAGGAAACCATTTGGATAGGAAGCTACCAGCACCTGAGACTATTCCAGCTATGTCAGTGGGGAAAAAAAGGTAGCATCTTCAGTTGTTAAAACTCTCAGGCTACAGTACAGAAAGCCCCCAGCCCACTGCATTCAAATGAGCTTTCAGCAGCACCTGGACTAGCTACAAGAACCTAGGAAATACCCAAAGGTGAAGAAGTATCCAAAAAGCATTGCTAAGCTTTTGATACTTTCATCTGCAGTGACTAAGCTGCAATAGACAGGACGGGTTTACAGAGAATCATTACAGAGTATGTCAAAACAAAGCATGACTTCTGTACAGAAAAGATCATTAGTCAGTAGCAGAGGCCAATGTCCCATGACATGACAATTCTAGTAGTCCCCAGCCACCCTTTTGTTGGGCTATGCACCACAGGAGCTGCAGGATGGGAGGCAAATTTGTTTATTCAACCGCTGTGCTGCAGAAGGCTGGCAGTGAGCTGCTGGCACTGCAGGTCATTCACTCAGAGCCGTGAAAAGTCTTTCTGAAAAAGGCAGTCATGACTGTCTGCCTCACACAATGTAACCAGTCACATCTCATCAGACATGTCTAATGTCCTAATGATGTCTGCAGCTCTTACTGACTGTGCACAAGTGAAAAGACTGTTTCAGAAAAGGAGACTTTGTCCCAAGCACTAGCTCTGGACTGAGCCTACTTCAACAGGGTTTAAACAAACTCAAGTTAATTGTAGCAGAAGACTGCTGTTTTGAAGAAGGTTGTATTTCTTCAAGGTACTTGAGTGTCATGTCTATGTCTTTTCTTTGACTGCCAGGATCTGGAAGCCCTAGATCACAGCAGCAGCTCGTAATCAGGGTTTTCAATTTGGTGAACCTCTGGTTGAGCTAATCATGCAAAAGGAGGGTTTCAGGCAAAGCACAAGGCACAAGTCCAACTCCTGTCACTTTGAGACCCTGTTCTCTGTGGAAAAATTACAAATTTCTTAATTTGCCTAGAATATAAATTTGCTTTTTAATAGCTAGCTGAGAAGGCTATGCCCTACAAAACTCCCATGTCTTACCCTTCATACTGCCATATGGAAGGGAAGCAACCACTGTCTGATCCTCCCTTTCAGACAGCACAGAAACAAGTGGAATAATGCAGACATCTGTATAGCTTTATTATATGAATCCATGAGGGTCTGTCCATGCTTCACATCCATTCCTCCATTTATAATGCTTCAGCTCCAAATGTCCTGACAACCTCCTGCTTTTGCTATCTTCATAAAGGTACATGACAAATCTACATTTTTCTCCCCTGCCCTGACAACAAAGCAAAGCTTGCAGTATTGTCCCCAATTTACCCTGCTGCTTTGATCCCTTAGAGTACATTTTAGAACGTAAATATCTGGCAACAGACAAGACAAACATGGGATCTCCAGTATGTATAAGTTATTAGAAGTTAAAGAATATGAAACATTCTGAACCAAGCATAGCATTTAGCTCCAAAAAGTGATGCATTAAAACTATCATAGCTGCAACCTGCCAGAGGAGAAATTACCACAGGGTCTTATATAGGGAAACTGCTTGTAAGCAACATTAAAGGAAATGGGTCACTAACTCTTCAAATAACAATGTCTTAAAATAGTGGAAGTGGAAAAGAAGAAATCTGAGACATCCAAAATCTGGAAGCTTATCTTGGTATATAAACTACTGTTACTAGCTACCTATTAAAACAGTTAATGCTTAATTTCACTAACCTTGAGTGAAGGCCTGCGTAAGAGGTACAATTAGACAATAAACGCAAAGGAAGAGATAAGGAAAAATGTAAAAAGATTATAAAGGAGAAAGGCTAGTATGGGATATTATCTGCTGAAAAAAAATTATACACTTAATGGGGAGAAGCAGATATAAAAGAAAGGGTACCAGAACACACTAAATACAAGAGATCTGAGCTTTACAAACTATGTTATGCAAAAGAGCTCATTAATATGTATTTAAGTATAAATATATACATACACATATAAGCATTTTGCAGAGATATGAAAAGTTTTTTAACTTGAATCACATTCTAATCATACTTTCCCTTTCTGAAATCTGCTTGATTTGATGTTGGCAATGGGTTTATACTATTTGTGTTCTGTCCATTTATCTACACTGCATTAAACCATGTTAGATATATATTGCGTAACAGCCAAGGCTTTGATACATAGGAATATTTCCTTTTAAAAATTATTACCATTCCTGTTTACTTATCAGGAACATCATCACAGCTACCTGCCTCTAAGAGACTAGATTTATGCAAAACGTCTTTATGCTTTATATTGATGTCCCAGGCAATTAAAAAGGGCTAAAGTGGGATATCTACCTATAGGCACCTGGTGACAGCTTGCTGAAAAGAGCAAAGAACATAAAGAAACATTGTTCTAGACCCCATCAGAACAGCCAAGTACAGGAGTGGGAAGAGTCAGGTCCAGGCTTCATTTCACAGCTTTCCTTTTCATAGGCTGCCTTTCACTGAGAAGGCAACTGGGACTGCATTGCTGGCTAGTAATGAAAGCCCTGGGCTACTGCAGCACGTTTTGATGGATCAGCCATAGCTCCATCAGTTTCTAGGCTCTTTTCAGGAAGCTTCGGGCTAGTATTTCCTACCGCTTAGATATGTCTAAGGACTTAAGGATTCCCTTGGTTAGTTTAAAACAGTTGATATTTGGAGTTTACTGTCATTTACAGTATCTGAATATGGCCCTAACTGATCAATCCCCAAAACACAGAAAGAGTACAGAAGGAAAGAGATAAAATAGCAGACACTTTCTTTGTCCAAATTCCATCAGTCATTGCTCGGTGGTGAGATCAGAGAGCAGAAAGATCGAAAGGGCTGAAGGAACACTCCGTTATATTTCCATTTGTGCACACTGACATTTGTGCAGCAGGCATCTGGGAGTGCCGTGCAGACAGGTTATAAGAAACCACTTCTGTTATTATATTGCACAAAACCAGAGCCATATGTGCATATCAGGGCATTATAAATAATGCATCCTTTGAATCTTGTTACCAAAACAAACAGGGCATTACCAGCATCTATCTCTTGTTTCCACTAAAAATATTCCTTGGACTTTCAAGTTGCAACTGTCACCCTCATAAAGCAAAATGCAAAGATCTCAGACAACTTGTTAAGAACAAAACTTTAGTGGAAACTTCAGGATAAAACATGCTTTAAAGCCCCACCTGTTCAAATCATCTTTTTCTTGTACTTCAGTGTGTTTTACTATTAGCCCACTGGCTAATAATAACTTCCTGTGCACTTATTGGAAGATGAATGTGTTTTATTTGCCTGTTTAAGTCCCAGAAATCTGCCCTCTTTCAACCACATATGAAGATAAAATATATTGGTTGATGAGGTATGAACAGGTTGCAATGAGGGCACAGTCTGCTGGGATGAGACATTTATCCTTCCTATAAGGGGAAATATCCAGTACTTTTCAAGTTTCCAAAGGTGCTTATGTTGTAATGAAGACAGATATTTCAATTTCTCCAAGTTTTAAGGAGGGAAAAATAGAAGTATTATAGTTAAAGACCCTTTCTGGCATTTGTGTATTAGTTTTGGACAAAACCCTTAAGTCTTTGCTTCAGGGTAAATCATCATAAACGGATATGCCTGTGGAGGGAGAGGGGAAAAAAAAAAAAAAGACTTCTTTAAATAGAACACTGGTCACAGTGATCACAGAGATCACAAAGAGGAAGGGCAGGGATAAATGTAAGAAGACTTATCATAGCTCTTTCCCCCGAAGCACAATGCATTGTGAAGCCCTGACATTGGCCACCCAAATACTGCTGGCAGTATCCAGAGGAACTGGGGAGTGACAAAGGAGTCTCTTCCTCTTCCATTGATGCCTCTGCAGGTGTACAAGATCTCTTCATCTGGGATGCATTGCTAGCAGCAATCTGAATATGGTCCTATGTTACTCACAGGGCCAGAGTCCCCAGATTAAATTCCCCAGATCAGTCATTGCTGCTTTTTTACTATTTATCCAATATTATAAATAGTAGTGCCTCTTTGCCTGAGGTATTTTTACGGTCCCTATCATTACTGTGCCTGAGTTCTTCCCAGTCTTAAATGTGTTTATTCTCAAAACAGCACTGTGAGGGCAGTGATATTATACCACCGTGGAGGTAGAACGCCAGGACACAGGAAAATTGAGGTCTGGATAAAGAACCCAAACATCTGACTTCCACTAATTCCAGTAGCATTTAGACATCTAAACAGAATTGCATGCCCAGGCCTAAACAGTCAGCCCACCGGCCCTTGGTAAGCGATGGAGCTGGGAATTCAGTCCAGCTCTTACCACCCAGCAGATGTCTGTCTTTTCCATGAGGTGAAACCCGGGAATCACACCGCATAACAAAGACGTTAACTGCCCTGAGGGGTAAACATTGTGGTCCCTTATTGCTGTGTAGATGATTTTACAGAGATAAAAGTGGGACAACAGTAAGGAAATGTAAAAAAAGAAGTAATTGTGAAGCTAAAAGTTAATCACTTCTTTCCACGGCCTCAGAAATGTCTTTCTAAAGTTACGCCTCCTAGAGGCAACTTTTCCCCTGGTGCGGATCCTGGTAGGAGAGTCATATATGAGTGACGGAGGTTTCCTGCTGTGCTCTGGGTTTTCCTGCTCAGGATAGTCTGTGGTTCTGAATTTTTCCTGCCTAATGACTACAGGATTTCATTTTTTAATTGGTTTCTGTATATTAATTGGATCTGAAAAGCTAAGGTGTTTATCTTTGTAAAGCCATTCTGAATGCTGAATAACCAACTATTTTTCATAAAGAGTTTTACTATACAGCCTGAAAGGGAATGCAGATTTATATAATAAATACAACTGCTCTACAAGAGATGAGATTTATCTTAGCAACTGGCAAAGTCTCTCTAGGATTCATCCCCAGTCCCAGCCTATCAGTCAACGTATCTTTCTTCTAAGGCTTAAATGCAGTAAAGCACACTCTTTTATAAATTATAAAAGTTTTATTTTGTCAGAGACATGAGGAATTCCTTCAAGTGAGAGATTTCATCCCTTAATGAATTATGTTAATAGCAGTAATATCAATAATTTACCTTATACCCTAATCAGGATTGTATCCAAATTATTAGGAATATCCTTGAGCATAAATGAGCAAGGGTAAGGGCAGTTTAGGGTGACAAGGTTAGCACAATCTCTATACTCAAATAAATAAATAAATAAATATCTTACCAAGAAACAGCAGAATCTTAACAATTGCCGAGCCAGCAGGACGGCTGGAATCGTCGGGAGTTCACCCTTTATGGCCCAGGAAAAATACATTGTTAAGCAATTTTGTTGTTCCTAACAGCAGACCTTGAAGTGGAAATTAACGAGTGGTGGTATTCTCTCTCACCCAATCCCCTGTACATTTGCATTCATTTGCATATGAATGCCCAGCTAATTGTTTTGAAGTAACAATTAAGAGAACAATAGAGGAAAGGAAAGGGACTCCAGGCAGCAACTGACACCTGGGAGTCTGTATTAAGAAAAGCTTTTACATATTTGAATTAAAAATAGACAAAGAAACAGAAACAGGCAGGCATAAAATTCATTACTGAAAAAAAAGTAGCACACCACATCCACGAACACTATCACACTCCAGAACATGTTTCACATTCATCCAGGCAAGAGATGTACATTATACTGGATGGTAGATGAGGTTTTTCCTTCTTGTGTTCATTTTAGACAAAGGTTGCTTTCTCACATTCCCTATGTGCCTAAACTAAAGAGTTTGAGTTCAGAAGGAATGGAATATTTTGCCAATTTGGCATCAATTTCAAAGTGGATTAGCCTTTCCTGAGAAGTTCAGGTACTCGCAGATGAAGCAGTGCCTTTAAACCTGCCTGCGGTTAGAACTGGATCCATTAGAATATGATAATAGCGGTTTAATTTCTGTTATAACACCATCAGTGCCATCTGAAATTATTACTCAGGCTGCATTTCCAGTAGGGATCCAATTACCCGATTGTTCATGCAATGTGTTTTGTTAGACTCACTCCTCCCTCCTGGTAATGATGATGTAGCTCTTTTTATCTGGAGCAATTGCTGTTGTTAACTGCATGACTGGCAAATGCTTAGGCTCTGCTGTCCCCTCCTGCAAAAAGAACTGTGGGGTTGGGAGGTAGGCTAGAAATGGAGCTAGACACGGTTTCGTTCTGTAATAACCCCTGTTACTAAAGAGGTTTATTGACTCCAAATTACTGATCACTAAAAGCACTTTTGTACCCGATAGGATCATCTGAGCCCTCCTGTAGAGAAAAATGCCAACAAAGCAGAAGGGAAGGAAGTTTGAGGCCATGAGGAAGGCTGCATGGGACAAAGAAGCAGAAAGCTGTGTGGCTTGAGACTGGAGAAAGGCACAAAGCTCTGGGTGATGAAGCTATGGCTGTGTGTTTGCTGGGGGAGTCAAGCAAAAGCAGCCTCCTCAAAAAAGCTGGGAGCTCATCCTAGGGCCTCTTTCACAAGACACTGTTTACTAACCTAGAACTCCTTCAGATAGATTAGCTTTCACATAGCAAAGGCAAATTTAATCCTGTGTACACTTTAGGAAACTGAAAAAGATGAAAACTAATATAACCATCAGTTACGTTTCTTGAAATGTGAAATTACTAGCCCTGGGATAGTTGTGAATTAGTTCACATGCTGTAGATAACAGCATCTTGGTACTCTGATGCTCATGGGTGGCAAAATGCCCCAGAATGCACCATGGTTTTTTAAGTGAAAGATCCTATTATTCAGAGCAATCAAAACTTACTCACTTGCAATTAAATGTTGATTTTAAATGGAAGAGACATACAGTTACAGGAGTGGGCTATCTACCTTTTATTATTTTCTTTCCTTGAATATCTGTAACTTCTGTTTATTTTGATAAAAATGATTGTGATGTACATACATTATACAATTGTATCTGTCACACCACAGCTAAGGCATATGAAGGTAGAGCATTATATTTGAATATGATCCTAATCATGAGATGAAATATTCATAACATATTCTTCAGTATTGTCATGTTCAAGTTGTCTGAATTGCTGGAAAAATAAATGTCATATCTACATAGGACTGAAATGGCTTTTCTCTTGATCACAAAGTATGATAGACCGTAGAAATACTGATAGAACTTTCACTATAAAGGATTTGAAAATATGGAATAATCCATCTCTACATTATTCGTTGAAATGCTGTACAGTAAGACATTTCTTTCTCTTCCTGTTGTTTTACTTTTCCCGTTCTTCCATTCTTTTCATGTACTTCTAATACATTAAATAAAATGTTATGGATTGAAAAATAAAGGTCTCTGTTACGGATGAATTATTTTTTTCCATCCAGTTGTCTGAAGGTTAGGCAGTCAACACCTACAAATTACACAGATGTGTCATATTCCTAAATGAATTGTATTATGCCAGCACACCTATGAATACTAAAAAAGATCTGCCACAAATCTCAATATAAAATGCACCCTTCTAATTTGCCTGGGAGTATACAGAGCATACCAAACATTCTGCTACTCTAAAAAGCAGCAACATGTTGTGGGTCATATTCTTTAGCAATTAGTTATATTTGGTCTCCATTATTTATCTCCTTGTTGAATTAACAGCCCTCTTTCCAAATATGCAAATCAAGGTGTTACTATGCACTGGTGACATTATTACACTGCTTTCTTGTTAAAAGCCATCCATATGCACGCTGTATGAAACAAGGAGTGAGGGAGGAACATACTAGCAAGAACATGGAAGGGAAGGCTCTACTGCCCAGTTTGAAGGCAACTGCTTCGTCAAAATGTAGTGCTAGATGTATGTTTTTAAAAGGCCCCTTTAAAAAATAATCCTGTATCATTTTCTGTGAACAATGTGGTGGGAAGGAGAGAATTAGTTGCCATTTTATAGCAGCAACAAATGATAACACACTGTGCAAGGAAACCAACTCTGGAACTGTTGATTGAGGAGCCAAGGCATCTGGCATGGTGGTGATCGGCCAAGACTGCAACAGGGACAAAGGGAAGAGAGTATCTTAATAGCTTCAACAGTCATTTTCCAACAAGCCTGATGAGAGCAGTGGTGGAAAAGATTTGCTCTAACACCAAGTTGGGACTGATTTAGTGGAGGCAAGACAGGGGAGTGCTGAGATAAGTGAACTAGCAAGTGCAGGACTCTGCCACTTCTTTTGACATTATGGGTAAGTAAGAACAGGTTGAAAAAAGATTTTAAGAGTATTCCTTGGGACAAGTGGGTAGTGGAACATTTGGAAGTGGAAGAGTTTTAAGGGTGTTTAGGAAAAGGATTTTGGAAATTGACCAAGCAGTGGAAGACTGGTGCTTAGCAGGGCAGGAGGAATGTAAATACAGATAAAACTGTTACTCAGTGTCTAGCACAGCTGAGCACAAAACTTTAGGTACTATCACAATGTAAACAATAATTAGCAATAATAGCTTACCACAGAACTCATAACACAATAAAATATTAGTTTCAAACACATTATGCCATTTTAACTGAAGTTTCTTCTAACACATACATATTCTAGAACAATATACATTTATTTGATCATTTAATGTGATTTTAACCTGCTAATATAGTATTTAGCATACTACAAACTGTGTTATTTTTAAATAATTATTAGTGAAAGCTAACCTAAGGTGTCATAAGCTGTGGTTTTGTGGTGGACCCAGTGTAAAGTAGATTCTATTTTCAACATTAAGCTCCAATGGAAGTAGAGTAGCAAAATAATTAGGATGTATACGTGAAAGCTGAAATAAAAGGATACCCAGTGGGCCAGTGCTAATGCATACGGTAGTATAGTAGAAATACATAAATAAATATTATACACTAGATAGTCCAAAGAGATTCTAGGCAATCTACCATGAACGAGAATCATAATCGCTGTAAACCATAGCAAAATGTGCACCTAGTCAGAGGTCACTTTGTAGCACAGAGAGGACAAAGATAATGAAGTGTGGTCAAATTGTAGAACCTACCCTGCAGGGCTTCGATTAGGGCACCTGCTAATTCTTTAATCTTTAATTGTGCATGTGTAAGGTGTATGCTCTGTCGAGACAATTCAAAGTTGCATTTTCTTCTGTGTGAATGTGTGAATCAATATTAGTGATTGAGTAAGACAAGTTCATCTGTTCACTCTGTCTTGAAACATGACTTATGCGGTGAGACTACATCTAGTGGGAGGGCAACTGAAATGCTTATAGCCAAATGAGTGAGAGCTTGCCAAACAGGTTTTCTGATCTGTAACAAAAGCATCTGGACAAGTGTTAGTGATAAAATTGTCATTTAGTTTGGGATCAAAGAGGTCTGCATTTACCATAGCTTCTGCTGTTTTGTTTGCCTCAACTGAGTTGTTAAGTGAAAATCAGCTGTGTCCATATGTCTTCTTGTTGTGGTGCCATGGAGGGCCATGGACAACAGTTTCATGTTTCGAGAGGAAAATTTCTAGACAGCTACAGGTTGCTGCTTATACGTTTCAAGGAGAAAAGACGTTATAATGCAAGACAATGGGATAATGGGTTTGTGCCCAAAGTTTACTTCCTGCTTTTACTCAAACTCGTTTCCGTTCAACACTGTTTTTTTCCAGCACTCCATATTCCACAGACAAATATGCATCCATGCAGAGCAAAGGCTCAGCCGGCCTCTGGACTCACCTTGTAACCATTTCAGGTTCTTAAATTTTGAAGAACACTTATTTCCTCTTGGCTGAAGGATGCTGCTCGTATTTTGCTTTGCTAAATCCAAACTGTGCCCTGATTTACATAGAGAGATCATAGAGGCATACCCTGAAAACCAAAAAGAAAGGAGAGCCAAACCCAGAAACTCAGTGTATGGGGAAGAGAGGAATTACAAAACTTCATTAGGTATGGAAGATTAAATGCTAACATAGCATATGAAACTCTCAGTTGTTTTATATTTATTGACATTTATTTGTCCATTCCATTTACATCTGTGAGGTCATCCACTTGAATCACGGCACATGGAAGAATCTGTCCTCTGAAGGCATGCTTGCTACTACTGATGCTGGTGTAGTTTCTTATTTTGCTTAGAAAAGAAGACATGACTGATGATTGTGAATTAAATGTAATCCAGTGAGTTGTCAGTGACAGATATGCATTACGTGCACTAGTACTAGTCCAGATGTCATTGCTACACTCTAGTATTCTCCCTTTAGCAACTTACAGCCCATAATTAAGGTTTAACTTTCTTTTTTAACACTTTCAGATCCTAAACATCCTCATAATAAAGTGAGTTACTGAGTTATTTGAGAAGAGGGTGCAGTGTGCAGTAACACATTCTCCTAAGTATGCAACAATTTTTTGAAAAATACTATTTCTTAATAAATGGAAACAGTAATTTTGATGAGTATAACAAAAAAGGAAAAGAAAACCACTTCCTAAGACATGATAGATTGTCATTTGTTTTCTTTTCAAAATGATTATGTGGCGAAAATCTAAGACTAATCTCTAGCCACAAGCATCACACTTGCTGCATCCACTTCTGCTCCAGTAGCTTCTTTTTCACCTTTTTTTTACCCAGTTTCTTGATTCTATGGTATTAACCTCTATGTTTCCCAAATTGCAGACAGCATTTTAACCACATGACTCCCACTGACTTTAATGAATTTTGATGCTGAAGATTATGTAGTTGACTGATGGCTGTGGTCTACATGTACGGTATGCTGTCACAGATCATTACACTGCCTTTGTCTCTCTTGTGAGCTATAAGCAGTAGCTATAGTCTCCAGGCAATTGACTTAATTTGCAATGGATTTAACACAAAATATCATGAAACGGAAAAAAAGCATTATACTTCCCCACCCCATATTGAAAAGAGAAGACTTGACTTACCTGATCAAACTACCTTCCCACCTTCCCTCAAGAAAAAAATGGTACTTCTTGTTTGCTTTTTTGCTTTAATTGAGGAACTTTATGCCAACCCAGCTCTGCAGATCACTAATTCCTCTTTCTGTGACTGGTATGTCAGGTTAAAAGTTTTCAGTTGCAGCCTCATACACTACACAAGGGTAATACCTTAAGAGAAAATGTATCAGAGTTGTATGGGTCCTGGTACTTTTCTGTCAAAAATGGATAGCAGAATGGTGTCGAATGCTTTGTCTCCCTACCTCTACCATCACCTTGGAGAAGAATGGAGAAACAATGAGTATAACTGGAAAACAACCCTGTGTACTCAAACAGACAAAAAAAGCCTGGCACATGTGACTCTCATGGGACTCTGGAAGAGTGTTGTACAAAATGAGGGTTCTTCCCTTTCTCTTTTCTTCATGTGGCCTAGTTTTTTCTGCCATGGTCTTGAAAAGAAAGTCTGGCTGGCAGCAGTACTGTTCTCTTGTTTTCTTTATTCTCCAAGGAAACAGCTTCTGACAGGGGAGGCAAAGTTGCAAGTAATGAATGAAGGCTGCAGTCATTTGCGGTTGGTGCATTAAATGCATAGGATGAAGCCAGAACAAGTGTCCTGCTTGATCTTGAGACTCTTGCCTTGAAATGGCTTAGTTACTTCAGTAAAAGCACATGCAGATTTGTATGGTGCTGTTAGATTAGAATAGAGAATCTATTTTTTTTCTTTGACCTTCTTTTAGTCCAACTCTTCTCAAATAATTAATCATCTTTCTTGAGATTATGGTTGAAATTTCTGGCTTTCAATTCATTCTTAATCTCACACTACCTTCACTAGCAGGAATGAAACCCAAAGTGTAATAAGAAGCATGTTTTTCTTGTGCAGCAATATTAACAAATTAACTAATTTTTTAAAAAGTATTGTAAAGAAGTTAGCAAATTAGTGCTATTATTGCTTCTAACAAAAAATACATGAGAAGCATATGTTTCTGTTGTATGAAAGATCTTTAATTGGAAAATCTTATGAAAGCATTGAAAGAAGGATGTAACTTTGGTTTCAGCCAATGGAATGCTACCAAAAACATCCAAAATACATTTAGATGTGTGAATGGATGTGTTATTACTGAACATTACACAGAAATTTGCAGAAAAAGACTGATGAATTAATAAAATTTTTAGCTGGTTGTAAGGTAAAAGAGCAGGTAGGTAGTAGATACATATATGGTCATATTCTCAATGCAGATAAAATGCTAATTCATCTGGTTTCTATACAAATGAGCACTGATTATAATAAGCTGCTAATGAAAATGTGATTAAACTTTGTTCATGTAAATAGTATTATGTAGTTAATTGGATGCTATTTAATCATTAACATCAGGACATATTCACAAAAAAAAAAGTAAGTATCTGGAGGCATGTGTAGGTATAGTGTACATATGCCCAACCTTATCACATATCAGATCATTCTTCAGTCAGAGTACATCAGACAGCGCTGTGATAGGTAAGTGCAATTACACACGTACACACACTTTAAAAATCGTGCATGATGCACAGTGTAAGGAACTGAAGTTCACACAGGAACTCTGTGATGAAACTGAAAGCATCTCTCCTGGGTTTCTGGCTGGAGCTTTAGTCTTTTTAAGAACCTTTCAGTGATACTTATAAATCTATAGATTGAGTTTAGATCTTGCACAGTTTAATTTTTTCAACTGCTCTAAAAATTGTTTTTACAATAATTGAAGAAACATCAGAAGAAAATTCTTAACAATAAGGGCAAGTAGCTGTTAAGATTGATCATTATTAGCAATTGATTAGAAAATTAGTGAGACTCCTTTATCCAATAACTTGTACAACATAGAACTTCCCTGGATTTTTTTTTGGGAAAAAATAATAATAATTTAAAAAAGCAAGATGACAACTTTGACTTGAAGATTATCTGGAAACCTTTCCGTTAAGTTGGTTTAAATATGTGCTTGGGTTAATTTACCTGCCTCCTACAGTTGCTTTTCTAGGCATCACCCCTTCCTCGTCTTTTGCCTCCAGACTGTCACGGATGTGCTCCAGTCATTTGGCTGCCTTTAGGACTGCCTTTCTATGGTGTTCTGTTATGTCCAGGCAGAAGTCTATCTCGTGCTCAAAATAAACCTTTCACCAAAGGAAGTAGAGCCAACACTTCCTAATGTAACCCTTCCCTGTGTCTGTCAGGGCTTTGCTATAATGGGCTTTGCAAAAGGCCAGTTTGCCTCCTCCTGAGGTATCATGTTGTATCTCCAGCTGTTGCATAAATACCTTGGAACCTTAAAGGTGGTGCTTGCTTAGAATTGTATTTATTTATTCTTTCATGTACCCACTGCAAGTTCTTCTACAAGTCCCATACTGCATCACTGTGGTCTGTCTTAAGGGTTCAGAGGTATCTGAAGGGCATGTGAAGAATGTGAAAACTTACTGAAAATTCTACAATTTCTTCTTCATGTCTGCCATCCCAGGCAATTTTTCATAGTTTCACAGTTCTAACAGTCCTGAAAAAGAAAATCAGAATACATGTGACAAAGGACAAACTCAGTTCTTCTTACCTTAGTTTGTCTGTTTGGAGTTTTAATATTCTATTGTCAGCGTTCGCTCAGAAGTCTCTTCATTAATGCAGAATGCCACAACGACCCCTTCTTCTATGACAATCATGTCATAAGCTATACTCTTTACATCTAAAAGTCCATTTTCAGTCCATGTCAGGCCTAACTTGATGCCCATATGCCCAAAACACCTGCCAATAGCTATGGCAAAGATTGTCAAGAAGCTAGATGGCTCACTAGCCTAATGTGCCAGAATCTGTTCTTGACGTCGCAGGCAGTTTAACCATGAATAAATCACAGTAGCAGGTCTCCAGTAAGTGGCAATGGATACTGACTTCTTCCAAGTACTCTGCTCAGTGGTTTTGGCTCAGAGCAGATCCTTGGTTTACCTGAAGACTTTTAACTACTTTTCAGCTGCTGATTCACTCTGTGCTAGTTTCAATGAGCATAATAATACCTCTTGTTTGCAGCCTTGCCAGTTCTTCCTTCAGTGGCCTCATCACAGCTAATGGTACTTTGCATTTCAGTAGTTTCCCCAGATGCAAATAGAGACACATTTCTACTTTGACTTTGCCCTCAGGGTGTCCAGTCCTTGAAATATGTCCTTAGTTTTAAATACTTCACAGATGAATGCTCTGGTTTTTTCTGGATATTTTAGGTCTGTCCTGCGACGAATTCTATGACTTGCTAACCTTGTAGGTTAGCAACCACTGATACCCCTTTATATCAATAGCTATATGCTCCAAGCAATTACATTTCCTGTTTCAGGAGTTTTCTTACTGACAGCCTACACATGTTCAGTGGTCTTATGAAGATTTCACTAAATATCATCAATCCTTTGTCATATTTCTGAAGTCTGCTATTAGCACTTAGGTGTGGCTCTGGAGCTCTGCTGCAGTTGACTCCATAATTCAGCTGGGCTATTGAACAGCAATATGCTGGTGACTATTTAGTAACCCTACCAATATCACAGAACCACAGAATGGTACGGTTGGAAGGGATCTCTGGAGATCATGTAGTCCAACACCTTGCCAGGGCAGGGTCACCTAGAGCAGGTTACATAGGAAGACATCCAGACGGGTTTTGAATATTTCCAGAGATGCAGACTCCACCACCTCTCTGGGCAGCCTGTTCCAGTGCTCTGCCACCCTCAAAGGTTTTGTCCCCCTCCTCCTTGGGACCTAGTTTAAAGCCCTCTCAATAAGCTCCACCAGCTCAAGTGCAAGAATCCTTTTTCCCCTTTGAGACAGCTGAGCTGTGGGGCCTGCCACTTAATCCTCCACATGACCAAAAAAACCAAAATTCCACTGCTGGCACCAGCCTCTGAGCCACGTATTCATCACATGTGTTTTCCTGTTCCTTCCCTGCCACTGAAGGGATTGAGGAAAACACAACCTGTGCTCCTGATCCAACAACCAGTTGTCCCAGTGCCCTGAAGTCCATTTTAACTGCTTTTGGACTTCTCTCCACAGCTTCATTACTGCCAACCTGTATAACGAATAGTGGGTAATAATCAGAGGGCCCTACCAGACCAAGAAGTTTCCTAGTAACGTCTCTAACCAGGGCCCCAGGGAGGCAGCAGACTTCCCTGTGGGATGGGTCTAGTTGGCATATTAGGCCTTCTGTACCCCTGAGGAGGGAATCTCCTACAATAATTACTCTCATTTTTTTCTTAATGGCAGCTGTCATAACGGGTGGGGCTGGCTGACTCACCCCAGGCACCCCCCTCCAATGGACTCCCATCTACACCCTCATTCACTTGGTTCTCAAGTTCCAGAGCCCCATATCTGCTGTGTAAGGGCAACTGGGAGGGCGAGGGAGGCCAGGCAGGGATGTGCCTGCTGCCTTGAGCAGGGACCTCTTTCCATTCCACCAATTCCCTTCTTTTAGTCCCTGCATGAATGGTGGTGATAATACGATCAGTAGGCCTCTCTGATCTTGAAGGTTTCTCAGGTGTTACTGCCCCATTGGCCCCATCTTCATTTGACTGTACTGCCTCAACCAGAGCCTCATACTCGTTACTCAGAGGCACTTGGGGGGGTGAGGTGGGCAATAGGGGATTTCCCCTACTGCCCCTACCTTGAACTTGCCCCAACTCGTTTTTTTCATTTAGGCTTCTGCCTTTGGCCTGACAGGGAGAGGTTACAGAGGCCCCTTGTTGCCAGGTGTTCTCTGATGGCTGGTCCCATTTCTGTCTCAAGGAGGGCAGAGCCTGGCTCCACCAGTCTATCTCCTGTTCCTCCTCCCTAATACACCTCAACCTTTCAACCTCCTCATGCAGCTCAGCCACGAGGCTGAGCAGATAGTCCACCTTTTCACAGCAGCAGCAATTCTCATGGCCTCCATGAGAAGCATAGGGCAGCTTTCAATCTGCAGCCTTCTTCTGCAGTGTATTTGTATATTTGAATCAGCACATACCTTTGAATTTGCCAAAGTCACTTTGCAGACAGCCTCCTCTGTATTAGAAATGTTCTCAGTCACTCTGTGTACTGCCATTTTCATTTTCTCCGGTAACACTGAGATTAGGACATAACTTTTTTCCACTTCTCTTGAATGACTGCTCATAAGGCTGAGCATTTTTGTGTATTTCAAGTTGCTTTACTGAGAATTTATGCTGCTTGTAGATCCTTGCATACTCTATACTTTCTCATTTTTTCTTTTGAGGTTATTTGAACCTATATGCTGCTTCTGTGCAATCAGCTGTCACTCTTTTCATGTTGGGCATCTCAGCAGTCCATAATTTTTGGAGAAAGTCCTCTTATCCTCCCAACACTGTCTCCCAAGTACTCAGCCTGCTGCAGGAGGATCTGCTTTTCCTTCAGAGACATGAGTAGCTCTTGCCTACAGAACCGGAGTTCCCGGCCTTGCCATGTGAATGTTTGTCTTCCTTGAGGTTTCTCAGATTCCAGTGAAAAAATAACTTCCTCCTTCCTACCAAAACTTACCACTGATTCACTATTAATGTATTTTTGCAGTGTTATTCCAACACGTTGACCTATGGGTAGAGGCTCAATTCTCATTTCCAATATTTTCATTCTCGTGCAAGTAGGATTGTAGAAGGCAGTGATTTTGTGGGAGGACATCTCTAGTGCTACTTTCATACTGCCTCTTTGGTTTGCTTTTTAGCTGATATTTGCCTGCAAACCAGTTTCTCACTGTGAGATTCAGTGGCCTGACTATTACTAACATGTGTCACCTACTGCCTGCTGATTCGAAACATGAGAAGCCTCCAAGTTTTAAAGCTTTTCTGCCTCATCATGTCATCTATGTCATGTCCACACGAAGATACTGCAAACACAACCAGCGCTTCAGGCTGGGCTTTCCTGTGACAGCCCCACAATTCCTCACACCAATTGCTTTAAGTTTTTCCTCCCGGGACCATCACATATACCACAAGCAGATGCTGACAAGTAGATTTGTCTGTAATGTTACTCCTAATATATTTATCTTAATTGGGAGATGAGCAATATAGAGCTATTTAGCTGAAAAGATTCACTAGTATCAAAACACAAGTACCAGAGTGGAGACAGTAGAAATCTCTTCTATAACTCTAACTTCTATAAATTGAGACGAGAAGAGACTTATTTTAGTCAGACTCCCAAGAAGGTCACAGTGTGTGCATATTTGCGTCTATCAGTTTCGACCTCTCTGCTAATAACTTCTGACCTCATTAGTTGATTTCAGCCAAGTTTGACTGAAGGGTTCCTTTACCCTTCATTCTCTAAAATAATTAAATCTGCATTTTATTAATAATTAATATAACTAGGTGATAATTTATGAAATAATGAATCTGTACGTTTTATGAAATTATATAACCACAAAAAGAAAAAACCACTTACAAGTGTTCCTCACATCAGAAAAATTGACATGCCTTAGACACTGACAAATCTACGTGAGAGATGCAGTTTATAAATTATAAATAATTTTTAATATATATAATTAAGGTAAATAAGACCTGATAGGAAAACAGATGTCTTTAGTTCTAGGACTCCTAGGAGCATTGTTTAAATATTGGTCTTTTCATTTCACTGCACTTTCCAGGTTTATCTGCATGAGGGAGTTGTGGACTGCTTGGAGAAGTTAACATATTAGAGATCATACAGAGCTGATAATGATGTAGAAGAGACAAATGCCACCATTAGAGCATGTAAAACCTAATTGCTGATATAGCTGAAGGACTGCTGTACTATGTCCACAGTCTTCAGTCCAGTTTAAGAGCATCTGAAAAAGGATTCATGTTGTCTGGTTGCCTAACAGAGAGCAGATGCAGCGACATGGGATATCTTTCTTAGCGCGCTTATACTCCTACTCCCACTGACTGTAACTAACTGACACAAAATCAAAGGGTTTTTCTTTATGCCAAAGACTTTTTGTCGACTTGGGCTGTTAAACCATGCTTAATGTTGGTGTAACCTCACTCATCTTTTAACATTGAAAGGAGACACATAGCTTTGGGGTTTTTGGTTTTTTTTAACCACAATGCTATATAGTTAGTTTAGTGAAACAAGGCAGTGTAAATTTTTAACCACAATACTATTAAACAAGCACTGCAAAATAGATACAGGGCAACCCAATTGTTTTAAGGATTAAGAAGAAAAAAACACCTGAAGGAGAGGAGGAAGAAGACTGAGTTAAGCTGGTTATGTGGTTTAGAGATAAGCCAGAGCCCCAGGG
>JAVSBS010012100.1:32078-43404 GCA_033124195.1 Coracias cyanogaster | reverse complement strand
AGGCGCAGGGGGAGGAGACCCAATTTCCATATGAAGCAGGGCTACGTTAGGCCTATGTATAGACGTATTGAGCAACTTAATGAATATGTAATGTTTTATTCTTTATAAGGCAGACGAGAGACTGCGTTTGTGTGCACGTTATTTTTGGAGGCACTAGCCCCCGTGCACCCGCCAGTGAATAAACATATCTCCTCATAAACTCTCTGTGAGTTTTTGAGCTCATTTCCATGCATCAACATGATGCCATTTTCTAGAAAAGGCTACTTTCCTACTAGTATTTACAAAGGATAATAATCCTCAGTAACGCTCTCCTATAAAGCTAGACTGTAAATGGAACATATTTAATACAAGACCCCTATCTTTCACCTCAAAGAGTATCTGATTATGAGAGTCCTACTGTCTGTTTTGAAGAATGAGACTTCGTCAAAACATCTACAAACATAGACCATGTATTTCATGCCTGTATAGCTGCTGAACCTGCTTTTATTTTCCATTCCTTGCCTCAGAATAACATACTGGAGTTTAACCTTCATCATACAATTATGTCCGTACTTCTCATGATAATTAAGTGACCTTCCAAAACGGTGAAAAAAACTTTCAGGCTGAGAGATTAGTTCTGAGAGGTGTGAACTATTCTGTTCATCCCAATCGGTGTTAACTCCGAAGACTGTTTACAGATAGCTTACACTTTAGACTCATTAACTATTTCACTGCTGATCACTTCGAATGAAAAAGCTTGATAATGCAATTAAACCCCAAACCCATACTCTTCTGAGTATCCCGAACCCACCAGTTCCATCTTATCTACAGTATCTGTAATACAATATTTTGCCACCAGGACAGGAATCTATAGCACACTGAAACACCAAGATCAAAAATGTGGGGGAAAACCCCTTAATAAATCAAATGTCATAGTGAAATAAAGAAAACGGGGGCTTCTGTCCAGGGGTTATTATACATGCTCATACTTAATACAGGAAATACCTTTCTTAAATGTAAAGGAAACTGTTGCGGAATTTCCAGGCTCACTCCATAGGAATGGAAGAGAAGCCAGATACACAGCAGCACAATGTGGATGCAGCTAGAAAAAGCATGAGTTGAGCCCTGATCTTAGCCAAGCAGTTTAGCACCAAGATAGAGCCAAATAACTTTTACACTTAATTGCTGTTTGTAGATATTCAGAAAATAAGGTGACTTTGGTCCCCATATTTCTGGTGCTGAGCATTTCAACTCTTGAAATTACTCAGCAGTAGTCCCTCTGTTACTTTTTATGCCTTGTGAAAAAGGGCTTGTCTCTGCATGTAAGTTATGCCAGGGTAAAGTCGCAGAGGAATGTGAAGCATTTGAAATAGCTCCTCATGTAACCCCTCATACTCAGTAACACTTTTCCACTGCAGATTAAACAACCTGCAAAGCTACTTCTCAGCAGTGTTGCAGTGTCCACTTCTCTTACCCATCAGAAGCCTGAGCCACCTAAGTGCTGAGTGCCCCAGGAGCAAATGCCTTGGGCAAAGTCTGAAGTGTTTGGAGGTGCTCAGCCCACCGCCACCCCAGCCAGGAATTTCAGGGGTATTTGCAAAGAAACGACTTGATGCTAACCACCCAAAAATTCCTTCCAGGCTGAGAAGAGTGTAGTGCTTATGGCTGTGAAAAGATCGGGTTTAGCCAGTTCTCAGGTAGAAAGAACAGGATGGAATGAGCTTTCTGAAATCTAAGCGCTGGCTTATGAAATTTCTGCTGGCACTGCTGGAGCTAGTCAGCATTATACGGTTCCTGGATCACCAGGGACTTTACGATCTGTCTTAGTCTATTTGTGTGCTAACAATAACTCTAGCTGCTAGTTCCACAGTTCTGCTCTTTGCAGGAAATGGTAAACTGTGCCTGAAAATCAGTATGTAAAATACATTGTAAGGGAAAGCAATAAAAGAGGGCCACACAATAAAATGACAAAAGGCCATATGAGAATAATAAAACTTATCAGGTTTCCAAATAGATAGAAATAAAATCATTAAAATAAACTTAAATGAAATGAGGGGTATTTTTAATTTTCATATTTCAGATCTGCTGAAAGGTTGTATTTGCTGACAAGTCTGTAGCTTGTTATTTTCTTGTTATTTTCACATTTTTGGGTTTCCATCTCTTTACATCAGTCTGGTGAAAGCTTATTAAACACTTATTTGAATTTTTGTATCCCTTTCTGCCTAAATCTTTACTGTGAGTCACATAAAAGTAATTTTTAAAAAATCTATATATAAAAGCTGGAGTAGGAGCACAATTTTTTAGTGATGTATTTTGATGTTATCAAGCCTTGCTAAGCAAATGATTGGGAAATAAAGTGCTATTTCTCCCTTGAATATTTAGATGAAGTGAGTATATTTCATGGCTTCTGTGGGAGAAACAGGACTCTACTGACACTCCAGCCTGAGAACTCTGCTTTGCACTTGGGTGCTTTTGGAGATAAGCTGTTTTAATTAACTATTCCTGTATAACTCAACTGCTTGTCAAACTTAGTTTTTTTCAAGTCTTTTTCATCAAATCTCAATGGAACAGATATTTCATCATCTTGTGTGATGAATATTTGTCATGTTGTGCTCATAGTGAGTAAATGCATTAGTGAGTTTGGTGGAATATCAATCTATCCACCCTGTATTATCTGAATAAGACACATCAGTTCAGCACAGGTTAACTTGTTTTCATGTGCACATTTTGTAATGAGGGATTGTTTGAGGAAATTTGGCTTGTTTACAGTAATGAGGTTGGCTTGGACAAAGGTGTCTTGGTTTTTTGTCTGTTTGGTTTTTTTCTCAGCCACTGCATGATTTAGTACTTCACCGGCAGAATGTGCCAAAATACATGGGTATTACTGAGATTAAGATTCCATGGAACTGTTTCTCTTTTGAAGAAGTTCTTTGTTTCTTCAACTTTCTTTACTAAAATCTTAACAATGTCAACAGTGACTCACTCACACTTTGCCATTTGTTTAGCAGCGATGTAATGATGTTGCGCTTTGGAAAAATTCATATTCCTTGCCATATTCTACCAGCTCATAAAAAGTCATCCAAGTTCCATTATCAAAAGTCAATGATTCGGAATGGAAAACTGGATGAGATGCCAATTATTTGGGATGGTCACTGCAGCAATTTCCAGCAGATTGTCTGATTTCCAAGAATCTGAGGAGTTTTCAGCGTGACCAAGATTCATGGTTCATAGTGAAAAAGTTTGTCTCTGCTTTTCTTCAGTCTTTTGGGAACTCTGTAGATTTACATTCACTTTTTTTTTTTCTTCCCCACTTGGGCTGCTATTCTAACAGGTTTCAAAATAATTTTTTGTCATGTTTGGCCACTATACCAAACAGCCTTCACTTGTTACATAATAGCTTCATAGCATTCCAGCTCTGGACAGTCTGAAAATATGGCATGGCTACCTTTATGTGTGACATTATCTGGTGTCTTCAACAAATTAGTTACAGACTTCGACCATCCTTCCAAAAGGACATACATGAGCATCTGGTTTTGTGAATTTCTTACAAGTTGTCTAATATTTCATCCTAGGTTCTTTTTAGCCCCTGCTCTTTAATTGGCATGGAGGTAGTGTGGTTGATGCTGGCTGTCACTTCTACATTGCTCTGAGGTCAAGATTCTCGTGTTCTCTGTCCTGTAAGGCTGTTCTGGATAGAAAATCTACTGACTACATATTGATCATTTTCTCATAATATTCACCTAAAATTTAACACAAATCTTCAACAGCAAGCACCAGAGATGTGTAAAAGCTGTTAGCAGAATTGTGCACAATGCTGTGCACTGGGCATTTTCCACACAAAGTGTTTCCTAGCTTTGAAAAATAGATTAAAATTTTACCCATTTAAGAGCAATTGGAAGCAATTCTTTTTCACATCAGATACCTTTGCTTGTGTCTGCTGTTTGGTGTAACTGTCTCAAGTTTAGATTAAGACAATTTTCACCAGAATGCTTTGATTTTTTAAATATCCTGTGTACATTTATATTACCAGATGATCTTATTTCTCATGGGGTTTTTTTCAAGTGTTTTTCAAAAAAGTGGAAAAAAAAATCTTAAATGAAATGGTTACACTTTCCAGAAGTGTTCATTATTGAACCTGGTTAAAAAAACGCAAGTGTCTGACATGTGGGTTTTATTGGTAAACTGTGGTTTCAGCTAAACATATTTTTCTGTGGTAGTGTCATTTGTATTAAAAATGCTGTATTGCTAAAAATTAATACAATCACTACAGTAATGAAGGAATTTAAGTGCTGTTTAAATCACAGCTATTTCTATCTCACAATCTTGTTCAGAATCATAAAGAATTACAGAATGGTTGAGGTGGGAAAGTACCTGTGGGGATGATCTAATCCAACTCTCCGCTCAGACCAGGATCGGGTGGAGCAGACTTATCAGGGCTGTGCTAAGTTGAGTTTTGAATATCACCAGGAATGTATACTCCACAACCTCTCTGGGCAACTTCTTCCAGTGTTTGAGTCCTTACAGTAAAAAGATTTTTTCTTGTCTTTCTCTGGACTCATCAGGACTCATGGATGTGTGCATGTACAGTTTGTACAAATGTTCCCAAAACTGATCATCCTCCACTAAGGGTAAGTCTTCCTTGCTCCGGACATTCTCTCTGGACTCAGGGACCTGGTATTGCTGAAGGTCAGTCTTCCCAGTAAAGATAGAAGGAAGGAAAGCACTGAGTACCCAAACCTTCTCCCTGTCCCTTAACACCACATACCCTGCCCTACTTAGCAGTGAGTCTACATATTCCGTTGTGATCCTACTGCAGCTAACAGACTTGTAGAAACCTTTCTTGTTGCTCCTTATATCCCTTGCAAGATTCAACTCTGAGTGGGGTTTCCTTTTCCTAACCCAATCCCTACACACTTGAACAGTGTGTCTATATGCCTCTCCAATCAACTCCCTCAGGGGAGCTGCAGTACATGGGCTACATATCTATCCTTCTCTGTTGGACTTAACCAGCCATTTTAAGTCTATTTTTCTTGATACACTCAACCCATGAGATTCCCATGACATGTCACTTCCAATTACAGAGGAGGATTACCATGATTTCTTTTCAAAAGGAGAAAAAGTATCTCTAGATTATTTGAGGGAGCTGGCCACCAAAAAAAGAAAAGATAGTCTGTGAAGGAGTCTGTGTCTTCCAATAAGGTTCAAGGAAAATCAGTTTCTGCTAAAAGTAGTTAGAACATGGACAGGTGTATTTTCTTGGAAAATGCGATCAACCCATTTGTCAATGCAAACTGAGGGCTCTTGAAAAACTGAATTTATTGTGAATGTGATGCCCTGAAATTAAGAATACTAACTGCCACCTTCAAGAGACTGGCAGCAAAGTGTGTTCCTTTCACAGTGTAAAGTATAGCCCTTTGACAAGCTGCACTTGTAAAAACTGTAACAAGAGCCTCTTACAGCATCTTACCTCCGAGGTCACCTGTTCTTTACATCTGAAGATGCCACCCTACAAGCTTGGGAAATCCTGTGTCACAAAATAGCTGTGGGTTGGCCAGAGACTGTAAATCATGGTTTGGAATTTGGGATGTTATCCAATATGAATGAGACCATTCCCTTTATATAAACAACTTGGTGTTTTTTCCTGTCCATTATGCTGGTGCTAAATTTAACATACTAATGTGCTCCGTAGTCTTGCATTGGATTTCCTCTTGAGGTTCAATATTTTTTGTACTAATTTATTTTTTATGTGGTCCCACTCCTATTCCTAGCTGCATGTATCCTCACTCCAAGAAAGAAGGAAAGAAAGAAAGAAAAAAGAAAGACAGAAGAAAGAAAAAGAGAAAGACTGAAAACCACGATTTATCTTCTATTTGAAAAAAAAAACATCTGCAGAACAAAATGAGCCTCTTGATGCCGGAATTGTCATCAATGATGACTTTGACAAAATGAGCAATACATAATTTTCTAGCTCCCTTGCGAAGCTGAAACAGATTGTCAAATAAAACACTGGAGGAGATGCATATGTGGTGAGTAGACCAGCTTTGAATGTGAACACATGCAGGTGGTTTTTTAGCAGTGGTTCTAAGAGGCAGGACATCCCTAATTTGGAGGGTCATTTGCATTTTGAAATGCTCACTGATAAATAGTGATGTATTCCCTATAGTAAAGCAGGACTGATGCTGCCAAAATGACAGCTATTTCTGTTCCAGGGTAACTTGAACAAACCAGACAGCCCAACGCAAAGTATAGAGTGGTTTACACTCCAACAAACCTGCCATTAGTGGTGGGTTTACAGAATACAGATTAGTAAGATATGAAAAAGTACTTTCTAAAAAACAGGAAAAAAACAGAACTTCTTCACTCTCTGGTAAGAAATGATGGATTTCTTGTAAGGTAGTCACAGCAGCTACATTGACTTAAATGCTGCGTAAAATAGGTGACCTTCAAAAATGTTTTATCACAACCTCCAATTTTGAGTACAGCCACCACTCTGATTTCTCAAATTGCTCACTCCACTGTCAGTCACTTGACAGAAACTGTAATGCGTAAATATATATGCTTCTGTATCTTTCTTACTTCTTTTTCTTACTTTACTTGTATCTTTTTTCTTACTTCTCTTCTTGACTGTGTGACTACACATACTGTGAGATCAGGAAAGACACTATTTAAAAAACATTTAAAGAAATTTTGCCCTTACTATGTTTAAATTTACACTAGTTTAAAGAAGAGTAGTATATGATCACTTTGATTTCCATTCCATTCATAGTATTTGCCTGTGTCAGCGAAATTAATTAAAATATTTCATTAAGGAATTATTAATCTACCCATCACGAAAGGTTTCTCTGAGATGCTGTTCCTGCAAAAGCCTTTTCTATATATGAGTTTAAAGCCACTCATTAGGTGTTCTGATTGACTTCAACACCAATGAGATTAAATGACATTGTGTGTTTTTTGGGACCAAGGACGTTCTTCCAGTTTGGACAGAGGATGGTATCAGAAGGCCCTACTTCTGAGTAGGACCTTCATATATTAGTGTGCTATAAATAACTAATGATGATGTCAGCTTGGGGGCACTTAGCAACATGTAAGCGCATGCTACTCCTTCAGCAGTAGTTCTGTAATCTCAGCCTTTTAGCATATTACCTCTAAAAGAACGTAACTTCCTCTGGAAGCTTCATTTCCATTTAACCAGCCTTGTACTTTTTTCAGATATACGCCCCTTGACATGTGTAAAGGAAATGTGATCCAATACACCAATGAAATCTTGTTCAGAATCATTAATTACCTTTGATCAGACTCATTCCTCCACACCTTGGTTAATAGTGTAGATTGGAAAAATAACAGCTAGATTTGTTATCCCAGCAATTATTGAGAAACGAAAGTGACAATTTGCTTACTTGCCTGAAAGATCAAACAGTAAAACCCTAATTTCAGGCACTTGGCACTGGATTATATATATTGAATCTGGCAGGCACACTTCATGCAATGTCCAAGCAAAAATGACCTCAGGCTTTCATGGACTAAAGCACAGTATTCCCAGAATCCCTCTGCCTACTGACTGACTGGCTTTTAGGGGACTCCTCCTGTTTTTTTCTTTTTTTTTCTTGACATCCATGATAACCATACATACACATGATCAGAAAGAAATTTCTTAAAAGTTACCTAATGAATATATCATACATCAAAAAAGTACAGTGTAGTGTGCCTTGACACTGAGTATTTAATAGCCCACCCTTAGAGACAGTGGAAAGCTACAGTAATTGAAGAAGGAAGAATATTTGACTCTTGAGTATGACTTTTTTTTATCACTACATAGTTCATGGTACACTGGGGATCTTTTAAATGCAGAATGTTGGTGTACAGTAAGTTTACTTCTTTGACAAATGATTATTTTGCCACATACTCAGATAGACAACTTTTACTATTGCAGATGGACAAAGATAGAAAAGCTGCAGAAATTTCTCATTCCTCTTTTTCATGTTTCCCCCTTTCTTGGATCTATTCTACATGTTGTCTTTTAGGTTAAAAAAAAAAAGCTTCAGGACATTTCAGTGACTCCATTCAGTTTGATAAGATCAGCATCATCAGATTTTCTTCGGTGTAACAATAAGCTGGTTGCTTTATGGACACCTGCCTTTCCTCTACTAATCTGCCCTCTGAAACTGAAGCATGCACCACTTAACAGTAAATTAAAGAGTTAACTACAACTCCTACTTTTAGGAGAGGCTCTTAGTTCATTGAACCTACATAAATATTAAACTATTTTCTACTACAAAAGGCCATAGCTCTGTACAGCTAGGTAAAAGCTACAAGAACCCAAATCTTCACCTCAGTAAAGAAATGGAAATCTGAATACATTTAATAGGTCCTCTGCAGAAAAATGGATCATCAGTACTTCTTAAGCTTTGCAAGATACAGTTTCTTGTAAGGACAAGTGATTCACAAAGCTATACATATACAACTAAAAAAGTTCTCTGAAGATTACCTCATATGGAAGTCATAGTACACTCCATTAATTACCCTCTCTGAGGAAAAGAAGGGTGAAATTTGTTATAGAATCAGACCACAAGACAGAAAGTCTCAGGCATCCATTATACAATTTACTCCTGACATAGCACATTTAAAGGAAGACCATTTTACTGTAAAGTCAGCAAAATGCCACAGAACTAAAAACCTGCTGCCTGCATACCTCTAACCATATCTTCAGCGAATAACTACTCTAACAATCACACTGGTATTAATGCTATAAGAATTTTACAGTGTTTTGTGCTTTTACTTCAGCTTCACATAGGCATTTCCTTTGCTCCAGCAGGCATTTTGACATTTTGGTAAAATATTAAACTTCTTATTTACACTGTCATGCCCTTTCAGTCTGCAGCCTGGTATGCTAAAGGCACACCTGTTGAATGAATGTGCCTTCCTGCTGCCTTTTCCTGAATCTGTTTGCTGACCAGGGGAGCAAACACATCAGGCAAGAGTTTCCAGGAGATGGCTGGTGACGAGACTGTGGCTTCAGGCTAATGGCACTGCCTGGCCTGGGTTGTCCCACCAGTGGCTTGGGGAGTGGTATGACTCCCAGCTTTTAGGGGAAAGTAATTTCCAAACCGTAGCACAGGCTGCACTATTTCAGCAGCAAACAGAAGGACAAAACCAAAGTCCTTTCCAGATGGGAAAGAAGGGTGAATCGGACTTGCCCCTAAATGCATGGCACGGAAACATCAAATTCCATATTTATCATTGATTTCAATGAGAAATTAATCATCTTTTTGGTTACAACTCAATGAGAAATTAATCATTTTTTTGGTTACAGCCATCAGTGTCAAAGTCCTAATGCTCCAAAATGGAATCACAGGAGGTAAAGACTTTTACTGTCTTCTTGCACAGTCCAAGCCAAGATGTAGCCTTGTGTCAGAAAGGGGGACACCATTTGACTCACAGTGTGCAATTAATTCATTTCTGCAGTGGTGTCTGTCCATTCCACAGCAGTGGAATGGATCTAATCATTTTTGTCATCTTTATAACCACCCAAGAATGTCCTGGGTGTTTTGGTCACCCCTTGAACTTTTGGACTCGCAGGCTTTGCTGTCTTAAGGCTGTATTTTTCCCCCTCATGGGAGGAGCGTGGAGCAGCTCAAACAGACTGCATTCAGCTGGGTGTTTACTTAATTTACGTTTTCATACAACCTCTGCTTTTACTAAAATTATTAATAAATTAGAAAGCTACCACATGGCTTGCCCACCAGGACAGCACACATTTGTTTCCTTATTTCAAATCCAGTGATCTGTTTCTGTGCTAAGGTTCACATTGAGGCATCAGTATCTGACAACCAGTCAGCTCAAAGTTCAAAGATCAAAATGCAACCACGTGTGGGTCTGTTTTGAGAACAAATGTAGTACAGTAATGGGGATAGTATATCCTAAGACAACAAAGAGAATATTTGTTTTCAGTGTGCTATTTGCTGAAGGAGGTTTTAACCAAATCCATTAAAGAGCACAGCTAACAGCACTGCTGTGGCTATGAACACCTTTACGTGATTGTACTTCATTACATGTTAGCCTAAGAGCCCTCAGTAGGCTAAACAAGTACAGCTACACTGAGAGATGAAAGGATCAGAGATCAATTTATAGGAAAAACAAACTCTACCTGCACCTCCTCTTTCTCAGAAACAGGTGATTAGTCACTGGATAAGGCACTTCAGCTGGGAAGCCAGCTAACATCAGCATTGTGGTATACATTCCACTTCGTATGTCCCACAGATCATAATCTCAGCATCTAAAATTCATGATTTCACAGCAGCCGATAAGGCTCCCCTTGCTTTTGACTAGTCGACTGGTGGTAAAAAATGCTTCTGATTACAGTGTTATTTGTTCTGTATCAACAAGAAGCATGATTTGCATGAGCATAACCTTCCTTAGCTCAAGCATCTACCAAATAACCTCCCAAAGTCCACACTGCTCTTTATACAGCTTTCTTCTGCTTTCTTTTAGTAGGAAGAAAAGTCCATAAGTTCACAGTAATACAGGAGCTGGATGGCTCACAACTGACCTTCTTGTTCCCACACAAACAAACACACCTTAAACTTTTATCGTGAGTTTGGAGAGTTTCCTACTATTTAAGGAGTTCAGTTTCCCGATATGTTTTTCAATAGACACTGTTTCTTTGCAGAGGTTTTTCTTGTTGTCTGTCTGAAAAAGCTGATCTTTTCTGCTTCTGCAAGATATGATTTCTTTTTTTGGAATTAGAGTCATCCTCAGAAAAAAAAAAAAGAAAAGAAAAGGAAAAACACAGAATAGAGAGAGATGCCAAATGCTAGTAAGCATCTAACTGCATCACTCTCCACCAACAATAAATGTATATTTTTCTTAACAGTTCTAGGAGAAAGTTATTTTTGAAGTATCTTTTTATAGCATGGCTTACAGTGAAAACCTTTTGAGTTTATCATCCCAAATATTTTTACAGAGCTCTTTCTACCTGAAATACTTAAAAATAGCTGAGTAACAAGCTATCAAGTTTGTTCATGTTAACAGCATACATTAAAATTTTTGAATGGTTACTTGCAAGAGAAGTATTCAATTTAGCAGCTTATGTTCACGGTAGAAAAGGCAAGGTCTATGTTACAAACCAGAGCATTGCCTGTGTCCTCTCCTCTCATCTGCTACCTTGAGAAGAATACACCATGAAATTTAAGAATCACAGAATCACAAAATGCTAGGGATTGGAAGTGACCTTGAAAGATCATCTAGTCCAATCCCCTTGCCAGAGCAGGATCTCCTAGATCAGGTCACACAGGAATGTGTCCAGGTGGGTTTTGAATGTCTCCAGAGAAGGAGACTCCACAACCTCTCT
>JAVSBS010012100.1:0-31978 GCA_033124195.1 Coracias cyanogaster | reverse complement strand
AACTGGACACAGTATCTCAAATGTGGTCTCACCAGGGCAGAGTAGAGGGGGAGGAGAATCTCTCTCGACCTACTAACCACATCCCTTTGTTGTGCTGGTTCAGCCATCATCATTTTATACTGCCATCAGTTGCCTGATCACACAGACCAACACTGCACTCAGCAACAGCCCTTCAGAAGTCGTCTTTCAGACAGTCCTGCCATAAGTTCCTGTGGGCCCAGCTCCTCTGCTGCCCATTGTAGTACTTGCATTGCCTGCTAGACACAATGGACAGAGACGGCTTCCTCAGTGGCCCCGTCACATAGAAAGACACCACCAAGAGAGCTCGGCAAGATGCAACAGCCCCAACAGAAGCCACACCCAACAGGAAACTCCTCCAATTGATCAGCTCCTGGTTAATATAATCCTGGCCTCACCCACCACCCCAACCATAACCACCTAGATGAGGGCAGAGACACAGAGACACAGGTGGGCGAGGTTCTGCCTCTGCAACATGAAGCCAACAGAAACAACAAAACATCCTGCTAGGTTGTGACTCATCCACAGGTCAACTCCAACTTGGGGCCCACAACTCAGGCCCCATCATTTAACCCTTCTAATACACCCCAGGATGCCATTGGCCTTCTTAGCCACAAGGACACATTGCTGGCTCATGGTCATCCTGCTGTCCACCAGGACCCCAGGTCCCTTTCCCGTATGGTGCTCTCCAAGAAGTCAGTCCCCAACTTATCATGGTGCATGGGGTTGTTCTTGCCCAGATGCAAGATTCTACACTTGCTCTTGTTATATTTCATTAAATTTCTTCCCACTCAACTCTCCAGTCTGTCTAGGTCCCACTGAATGGCAGCACAGCCTTCAGGTGTGTCAGCCACTCCTCCCAGTTTTGTGTCATCAGCGAACTTGCTGACAGTTCACTCTATTCCCTCATCCAAGTCATTGATGAATATATTGAACAGTACTGGTCCCAGTACCGACCCTTGAGGGACACCACTTGATACAGGCCTCCAGGTGGATTCTTCCCCATTGACCACAACTCTCTGGGCTCTGTCCTTCAGCCAGTTCTCAATCCACCTCACTACCTGATCATCCAGACCACACTTCCTCAGTTTAGTTGCAAGGATGCTATGGGAGACTGTGTTGAATGCTTTACTGAAATCAAGATAGACCACATCCACTGCTCTACCATCATCTATCCACCTGGTTATGTCCTCATAAAAGGCTATCAGGTTGGTGAAGCATGACTTCCCCTTGGTGAAGCCATGTTGACTGTCCCTAGTGACCCTCTTATCCTTGATATGCCTAGAGGCAATGCCAAGGATAAGTTGTTCCATCGCCTTTCCAGGGATGGAAGTGAGGCTGACCGGTCTATAGTTGCCTGTGTCCTCCTTCTTGCCTTTTTTGAAGAAAGGTATATCTTATACGCAGAACAAATTAGTTCTTTACTTAGTGATAATAAGGAGTGATCAGAAGAATGTGTCCTATTGTCTTCTGATTTCTGAAACTTGCCAAAGAAAATAACCACATATAATGGCTCCAAATGCATTACACAAGATTTAAGGAAGTCTTATCAAAACCAATTGAAGATGTTCATATGAGGTTTAAAATCTTAGTGCTATTCCCATTCATTCGAAATCTTATAACAGAGTTGTCATTGCTTGATACCGGAAATCTAAGTGAGCTTTGGGACATCTCCCTTAGTGAATGTGGATAGATTCACAGGAACTGAAAGGCTGAAAAATCAGTGTTATTCGTGTATTCCATGAGCATGACACAGAGTGTTGATTGACCTACTTCAGTGCTCCTGTGAATATGAATGAAGCATTCTCAAATCCTTAAAATGCTGCCAAACATATCTGTGACAGTGCACACCCCTTTCATTCTGTGCCAGGATAGCAACCTTGATCCTCAGGTCTCATAAAATATCCTCCAAGACTTTTATATGCAAGTTTTCCACATCCTCATGAGTCAATTTAATCTTGTCTCAACCATAATGTTTTATCAATATTAGTAATTTTTATTTAAAAATACTTAATGTCTGGAAATAACAGTAATTATTTTTGAGAGCTACAATAAATAGAGGAATATTAGACAGGTTGCAATGTTAACCTCTAAGTAAATACCCTTTAATAAACGAGTGTTAATACTCTGCTACCTAGCTATTTTGAAATAATTGCTACGAAAACGTGTTAAAATCAGCAGCTCTCTTACATCTATATCTCAGAGTTGCCCTTTGAAATCATTCCTCATGGGAAGCTATTATGCTGCAGAAACCTTCCTGAAAGCTGCTCCCACATGCGAGCAAAAGCTAAACACATGGTGTAATACCACAACGCAATTACACAGCAAAAAAAACCCGGAGACTCTAGTTCTCTCCTGTGCTTTGCAGCCCCGGTGCTCTCTGTTCTGTGTCATGGTCAGCTACTTGTTGCTGGCATTTCCTGACCCTTTCATGTTTTCAAGAGAAATACACTTGCAAAACCAACAAACAACCCTACATGGGATAACCCCACAGCAAGGGTTCACCACAGCTGTAGCCAACATGTCATTCATGTGAGCTGCCCAGCAAATAGTGCCTCGGCTCTGCCTTTGAATGCCCAACTTTATCCATGAAGCAAAGGTACCTTTCTGAAGCCACTATCTTTGACAGTTTTGGTGGAAAGCCTCTGCATGTAGCTTGTGAAACAGTGGGAAAAGGATCTCAATGTGGGGGGACTTTTCCCATCAGAATTCCATTAAAAACTTTTTCTAGTCAATGACTCCTACCAAGATTCATTTTGGTTTGTTGTCTGCTGAAAATATAAAAAGTAGAAATATATATTTTTAGGCAAAAAAGGGACTAATTGGCTGCTTTAATGCAAAATCAAACACCTTGTATAATTGCTTTATGTACACATAAAAGTTCCCTACTAGCTGTGCCAGTGAAGCCTGTGTTTTATCTGCCTCATCTGCTTTTTTTGAGATCAGAGGATTTCTGACTCAAACCAGATACCCTCTTTCTCAGTATCTCTCTGTACGTATATTACTATTTCCCCTTTCATATAATCTAACAATCTTTTAAATATGTTATAATTGTACCTTAAACATCTACATTATATGAGTGGAAAAATCCTGTAAAAAGATGGAGGAGGGTGGAAAAGTTTTATTTCAAAAACACATTTCACAAAGCTCAGTTAATTTATATCTCTGAAGGTTTCTTCTCTTTCACCTTCATGTATGGGCATCTCGGTCTATTTATCCCTTCTTAACACAGTGGGCTTCCATTATTGTAGCTTGTAAGCACTTAAGAATCCTTATTTATTCTTGAGCACCATTAGGAGGAGAGAAAGCGTTATTATGCATAACGCATTACTATGATTAACATCTGGAGGTTGAATGCTGTTTGTTCTGCCAGTCTAATTCTGTATAATCCTAGTTGTAAATGTACTAGATGTATACCTTTCTATTTCCTTTCTTGGGGGTGCCAGCTTATCCTTCTTACAACTGAAGAAGTAAGCATCATTTGACCCAAGCATCTGGAAAGAGTAGTTCAGATAAAAGATTCACAGCTCAGGTAGAGAAAACAAACATTTGTTCAGTACAGTTGTCCTAGTAATCAATTTTTTTTCTAATTAGTCATTTTCTGTTTACCATACAGAAAACAATTTGGCTCCACCTCCTGGTTTCTAGGCTACCATGAGAGGTTAAAATTTGGCATTCTGTAGAGGCTGATCACAAGGTGGCAGTGATCACAAGAGGGCAGAAACAAAATTGATTTACAGGGTGACGAGAGATGACTGGAGTTGATCCTAGCAAATGGTATTAGGAGTAAAATGAGTTTTGCAGCACACAGCATTAAATTTTATTAGCTGTACAAGTCCTAGGATCTATGTCATGTGGAAGAAGGAACGAGCAAGCCAGGTGGAATATCAAGGCATTGCCAAGCCTGCAGGGATGCAATTAGGAGGGCCAAAGCTCAGCTGAAGTCGAAACTAGTAAGTGATATGAAAGACAAGATGAAAAGCTTCTAGAGCATATTATCAGAAAAGGTAAAGCAATGAAAACATGAGCACATTGTGGGGCTGAGGCCCTAGTGACAGCAAAAAGGATGAGATACTCAGTGCTTTCTCTGCCTCAGCTTTTACTGATGTCTGCACATACACCTCTTGGCTTTTTAAGCCTTACGAGAGACTGTAGGAAAGAGGCATTGCATGAAATAGAGAAAGATAGACCTAGCGACCACTTTACCAAAATGGGCATTTGTGGGATGGGATGCTGTGGGTGCCAATGATGCTGTGGGAGCTGGCCAGTGTCATTTCAAGGTCACTCTCTACCATCTTCAGAAGGTTGTGCCACTCAGAGGAAGTTCCTGATGTCTTGAATAAGGCTAACACCACATATCGCTTTCACAAGGGCAAGAAGGAGGATCTGAGGAACAACACAGTAGTCATCCTAACCTTGATTTTCAGGAAAGCAGTGAGAGCAAAATCTCCTGGAAACTATGGCCAAACACATGGAGGACCAGAAGGTGAGTGGGAACAGCCAGAATGGGTTTACCAAGGGCAGCTCACGCCTGACAAATCCCGAAAGGACTGCAGTATTGTGCAGATAGGGTTGTGCTGCTTTGTACTAGGAGTTGGAGCAGTTAAAACCACTTCAAGTAAATGGACAGTGCTTTCAGGGTACAATGTCTATAAAACAGTAAGTGCCTTAGACTTCCTTGCCTTGTGGTCAACCAGGACTATGAAGGACTGTGATTCTGATTGACACCTATGGCTACTTTTCTGGCAAACTCGATAAAACATGGTTTAGAAAACAGTTTAAAATGGGCCTGTTACTTGGTTGTGCTTAGTTTTGCTTCTTTTATTTTCTTTCAAAAGGAATTGTAAATTGGTTCTGCAACTTTGGTACACTCATTCTAGTTTTTGGGATGTGATGTATCCAGGCAAAGAATTGACATCTAAGCACTTCACATTCCTCTCTACAATCAATACGGTTTTCAGTTGTCATCCCAATGCTTTTTCAAATGTAGCAATAGGCACATAAGAAGCAATAGGCTTCATATCCACACCTGAATTAATTGTTCTGCAATGAAGTTGAAGTTGTTAGCCCCAGCCTTGCCATCTGGTGGTGGTCCCAAAAGAGAAGGAATGTTACACTTTTAAGTAAAATAAAAGGAAAAGGCTGAACTAATTGTTCTTTCCTTTGCAAAGACTTCCTTTGTAGGCCTTTTCAGCCTGGGTGACTTCAGCTGATTCATTGGCCTTAGCATATACCTCTAGTTCCTCATTCATACTCTGTTGGTATACCTGTGTCCCTCCAGGCTTACTGCTGTGATTAAACGGGTGTTTTCCACTAGTCTTTGGAAACTTGTTCTGTATTTAATGAAAGTTAAGTACTTTGGCATTTTCAGATTTAGATTCAAGTGGACAATTTGTAACTCTTTCTTATCAAAAGCCACTTTCCAAATCTGTTATTGCAAATTTGTAGACTTTGGTTAATCTAAAATGCAGTTAGAAAAAAGTCCCACTCAGACAGATCTTAAGTAATTCCCAACTTATGAAAGGAATTATCTCTATTACACATGCAATCTAACACTTTCCTGACTCTCCAGATGAGGGAACAAGGCTGTTATTTTTAATATTTTCATGTGGCTGTGCCCAAAATATTCCTGTAGAAATTAGGGAACGATTTGCAATAATATCAATACTGTAAATGCAATAATACATTATAATCTTCCATTTCTAGATCTTCCTCCTTGCCCAGCATCCCGCAGCAAATTACAATCGATGCAAAGCTAAACTTAGCACCGCTATGTCTGCCAAGTGATGGCCAGACACGGGGGCAGGCCTATCCAATTTAGGGACTCTCCAATCTAGTGGTACAACCCTGTGTGTATTCATCCTTCGCATTCTGCAGGAGTAGCTCAAAACAGAGCTGTCGGCTGACTCAGTCCTGCTCTTCCTCGATGCCAAAGAGAGTTTTGACACTGATTTCAGAGGAGACATGCTTGAAGTTTAACTGGAAATTTTCCTTAATTTCCAAACAACAATGAAGGAAAAAAAAAAAAAAATCAAGGTTCGATTTTCTGAGAAACAACAAAGAATTCTATTCTCAACCCAGACCCATGATGTTGTCAGATATTAAAAGTCCCAAGCCACAAAGCTACACACAAACCTCTTGAAGTCATTAGGTATGTAGTCTCAGATTCCCAAGGAGATGAAAAATAGGCAGAATTTTCCACTCTGAAGGAATTCCTATTGCAGGATCCAATATGACAGATTTTGCTGGTACCTAGATCTCAGAGAGGTATTTTTCAGGTGACTTACAAAATGCCACTGGTTCACAATAAATAAAACCCGTGGAAATTTACTCTTTCATAATGGTTAAGCACTACAGGCCCTGTCTGTGCACTTAACTAGTGTAAATCAGCATCATCTTTGAAGCCCATAAGGTCTATAATGATTTATACTAGCTAAGGATCTGAGTTACTATCAGTAGTGCCTAAAAGGCATTCATTTTTAAAATGTCAAACAAAGATTTAATATTTTGAGTGACTGAAGTGGCTTTTCCGTTCTTGAGCAAGAAACTTTAGAAAAAGGAGAGAGTAACTGAAATCTCCATTACAATATCCCTTACATGAGATTACAGTGTCATCCTCTATCAGAGGTGTCACTGCTACTCCACTGAAGAAATTCAGGATCCATTCACCTTCAAAAACAGCCTTCACCCAGCAGGTTGCTTACACTACACAAAATGAAAGTATTTTCAACTAGTTGATTTGCTATACACAAGAAACCAGTACAATGATTATAAAAAGGGGTCTCTCGTATACCAAGCAGAGCTAGTTAAGGTAAGAAACATGACACCAGCATTCATAAATGTCTAAAGGCACTGAAGAGCTTTATCACTGAATTCAGTTAACAAGCAATGTAGTAAATAATTCCTGAAGATATAAAGCATGCAGCACCCTTTTCAAGTCAGGCTCGTAAAACATGGAACTGCTGAGTGACATTTCTCCACTGCTCAAAGGACAATGGCATGGGGCCCTCCAGTGCTCAGAAGCAAAACAAGAATGGATGTGAGTGTGTAAAGAAAAGGAGCAAAGCAGCTCTCCTGCATGGTGAACCATGCCCAAAGTCTACTGAAACTTCTGGAGGACTACCAAACACCTGAGCTTCTGCAGAAAGGGCAGAGAGGAATGTTCTATTGTCACTGTTTCCAGTATTAAGACTTAAAGCAAAGGAGTTGGGACTATGCAATTAGACATAAGAGTGAGGATAAAATACCTATTTTTAGTTTGTAGTACTTCAGACAAATTTTTTACAACTAGAAGTAATTTTACAAAGTCCAATGCAGTGGCAGCAAACCACTAGAGCAGGACTATGATTTCTTTGTTGGAAAGTGTTGGTTGCCTCCCCATCAACAAATTCAACACCTTGCAATGTTCAGGTCCATTGTTGACATGAATTGTGAATGAAAATATTGACTTAGCTCCAAAAAGTTTCCCACTGCATTGGAGAAGGATGTTTTACAGACACCAAAAGATATCCTGGGAGAGCCAGGAAGCAGTTTTGATAAATTAGTGAAGTCAATTTTCAACATTTCTGTTTTAACTTGAAAAAGGTTTGCTGCCATATGCATTTGTACTTTGGCAATGCTTGCTGACAGAACAGAGTCTGTCTTGGCACATCAATTGTAGAGGCAAAATAGATTTGGCTGTCATTTCCATAATAAGCATAATTCATAGTGTAGTGTCTAAAAACATACAGAAAGGAAGGATGTCAATATGAGACGAATATGCATTAAAAGAGCTTGTAGGAGCCTCCCAATGAAACAAGTACAGGACAGATGAAGTTATAATATAAACAACTACTCCTCCTCCCATCGTAATGGCATTTGCTTTGTGTTCAATTAATGAATGAGTTAACAAAGTATGCTACTTCGAACATGTAGGGCCCAGTTTACCCATTCACACAAACCTTGCACCTATGTAATGCAATTAACCTCAGCAATTCATATCGAAGACAGATTCATAAAAATTTGATAGAGGAGACTTCTGTGCAGATAAGACATAACTTTTATTTACTCCTAGTGTGTGCATGCAGTATTTTGCCTGGAAATATTAGTGATTTCAGCTGGTCTGTCCAGTAGCTGTCATTAGGAAATACAAGTTTATACAATACATTTCTGGCTACAGGTAAGTAGCCAGCTCTTCTTTTTGCACAAATCAAGTTTGAACTGCTCCCAGATGTTCTGGAGGAAGAATAAAGTATGAAATAGTTCTTACCTGCATACAAAGTACCATGCAGACAAACTTCTGATATAAGTAAGCATATGGTCCCTTTACATATTTGGGGGGGGCTTTGCAGATTTAAATCTCCTTTATATTTGTGTAAACAACCAATTGTAACACTGATATAAATAATTGCATTGATATAAAGAGCCTAAGACCATGATCTCATGGCTGGTAACAACATGGAGCCAGGCTCATATAAGTTTAGATTGAGACAGGACTTCTTGCAAAATGCACTTGCACCTAGATGAAAGCTCTCTTTTTCTTGCAGTATAAATAGAGTATGAAAGATAATTGAGCCCACGCATATAGATACATAATTTACAATTTATTCATTGTCTTTTAACTGCTTCTACTCTTTAATCTAAACTGGTTTTGCAATGTGCAAGGATTTATAATATAAAGAAATAGGCACAGATGACATTTCTGAGCACTGATGTCTGGCATACTAAGATTATGTACTTCAATAAAATGGAATAGCTGGTCTTCAAAAAGCACAGGTAGATAAATAAAATGTGATCCCTGTATCCCAACCTTAAAATGTTAGGAATGTTACTCAGCTTTTACATGCAGGGTAGAAATCAAACAGGTTGGACTTGGTGCTATAAATTATTTCATTTTTAAGTTTATATGGAAAGCATGATAAGTACAAGAAGCAGTTGCAAGGAAAGAAAAATCACCATGTTTCAAAAGTGAGTGAATTAGGAAACATGGGCCCACTTTCAGAAGTCAATTAAGCTTTTGGACACAGACCACCCACCTGCTGTGGAAGCAAATTATATCTTTAAGGGTCTTCATGCTAGATTTAAAGGTATTTTCATTGTTAAAGGTACAGAGGGGTACTTAGAATAATTTTTTAAATGTCTTGGTATCAAAAGCCCTTGGCATTTCAAACATTTAAATCCCTTTAAAGATCTGACTAATGTTGCCCAAGTCACTTCAGAAGTTTTAACAAGCTCCTAAATTATGTAGGGGCTTTTTCTATAACAAGTGTTGTAACCTTTAGTTTTCATCTATAACTTCTGGGCTTTCTGTAAAACATAAAAGAATAAATGCTACACTGGGCTTCTCAGTGCCAACAAGCTGCCCAAGTCATAGTTTATGTCAAGAAGAAAGTAAAAGTAAAGGCCTAGCTGCAAGAGTATTTTGGTGCTTAATTCTGGGATGATGGGAGGTGATGGTCTCTGCTTCCAACCCTCAGATCCAGGCTCGCTCTTTGAATTAAGGGTCTAATTCTTCTCTGCAAATTTAGAGCAACTATTTCACAACTCCACCACTAGTGCAAAGAGGCAACCTCACAGTTTCTCATTTTCTTTCTCTCACTCAATTAGCACATTACAAGTGAATGAAAGTGTAATTACAACAGTTATAAACAGAAATGAAGATTGTTGGGATAATCTAGAGAAGCAGAGATGACTAGCATTAAACGTTTTTTCAAGACAGTCTCATATCAGAAAAGGCAATTGTACTCAAATTTTCAGTCTAAACTGAAACTACAGTGCTGTTCAAATTGTTGATACTTCTATGCAGTAGAAAATGTGAGTTTTGACCAAGTCTATTAAGAACTTGTTTTTAAGGTCTATCCTCTACAGGAACCATTATATCTTGCAAAAACATTGTGCAAAAGTTGAATAAAAAACTTTCATTTATTAAAAAACCCCACATTCTTCCTGCAACACCTTAATGGTTTTTGAAGGTTTCCCTGCAAGCTCTGAAACAGCCTAATCCTCATTAATATGTAAAAAATTTTTATCTCAGAGATATATTATTTTAGGTCAGAAAATAAAAAAAAGAATAAAGAATTCTATCAAATAAGAAAAATAGGTAAATTATTACATAATAAAGACATACAGAACTTATCTTTAAAAACCTGGTTCTGCATATCTTTCTTAAAAATAGAAGAAATGAACTGGAGAAATAAAAATAAAGTTTTAAGGATAATACTTTGCAGTGTGTTAGACCAAATTAGCTTTCACTTTGCACAAATATATAATGTAAGTTTTATACTTGATTTTACAACATTCAGCAAAGGGACTACTTATCATAATCTTGACATTGAATAACAGTGGCAAGAAGAAACAATAAAAACTATCTAAAAGCTGCTGCAAGTGGATATTCGCTTCGTAAATACTGCAGACATGAAAAACAGAAGTGCTTGGCGAACTTTCACACAGCCCTGAATCAAAAGCCACTGCAATAAGAACTGATGCTCTGTTTACAGTTCTGCTTTTGTTTATCTATATTGTAAAGTGATGTGAACCACGGTCCTTGGTGTAAATACTGATCACTGAGTGGAGAAAGAGTATTAATATGAGCTAATGATATTACTAGTAGGAAGCAGAAAATTTGCTGATATCAACATTTTAGCTTCACAAAAGATGTAACTCTCATGCTTGGGTGTGAAATTAAAAGGTATTTCCGGTTTTAGTCATTTAAAAACCGTAGTCTCCTTTGATGAATGCAAAATAAATCAATAAGACAGGAAATGTAATTCAAAAAACCTGACTGAATATCACAATGATGGGTGTAAGAAAAAGTAGTCTTCATAGTCAATATATCTGATGGGTCGTGATCTCAGCTATGAGGTATTGTTAGGCTATGTCTAGCTCCACTCTCAGTACTAGAATTATTTTAAAGACTACAGAAGCCAGTTATTCACAATAATTCATCCAGTTCCCAGTGACCAGCAAGGGACTAACCCTCAGGTGCAAGGTCAACTGTGCTTCAACTTGCTCTGCCTCAAATCCATACAATTTTGCAGGCAAATATCCTATAACTGCCAGCATTTGTGCCAAAATTCCCTGCTCCCAACACCAGGCCATTCTGCTTGTTTCCTCCTCTCTTCTCTAGTGCAAGAAGGAGGTACAAGCTCAGAAGGAGAGATGAGTTATCTGCAGATCTGTTCTTGTTAATTCTCCACATTGCAAATTAATAGTTTTGGTGCAGCCATATACTGTTATATAGAACAGGAGGGCCGCCAGCGGTCAGTCTCCAAATGATGTCAATAGCCCTCCTGTGGGGCAACCTGAGGTCAGTCTCAAAAGTGACTTTAAAATATATCCATGCTGGCTTACACTTTGTACAAGCAAAATTATTCTTTATTACCAGTGGTGGGATCTCTAACTCCTGACCATCCAGTTTATTTTCTGAAAAAGTCAGATCTTTGATATTTTTTGAGTGAGTAATATTGTTTCACTGTCACGACCAACATTAATGCTGAGAAAATAAGTTAGATTAGACAGAAGTCAATTACAGAAGACTAAGTTTTAATATTGCCAGTCGCAGCAGCCTTCTGGGGTTTTTCCTTAGTAAATTAAAAGGCTTTCCTTTTCATCTAGTACCATCTTATCACTCATTTCACTATCAGAAAAACACTCTGAAGATAATGATGAGAGATTCTTTTAAAGGAAAATATATCTAGTTTAATTTCATCTCAGTTTTAGGAGGGAAGATTGTTCTCCTTTATTTGCTACTTGGGTTCATGTTTTTTGTTGCATACACTGATGGTGACAGCAAAATTATATCAGGTGAGTTGTCTGAGAATTGTGATTTCTTTTACTATGCTCAACTAAGCCTGTTCCAAAATAAAGACTGTATTCTCTACAACTGTGCCTCTTACACAGCTTGTGTTTCGTGTGATGCTTACTTAAAAACTGGAAATCCACTCCTGCCCTGTCTCCTTACTCCCAGACTTTGAGCTTTCTTCAGGGTCCAGCAGTGCTACTCATTTTGATTATGTCACCCATTTGTTCAGGAAGTAATTTACTACCTTTCTTTAAGAATCAGGATACCATTTCAAGTTTAACTTCTAACGTTTAAGGCACTTAAGGTGCCAGGTCCAATTTACTTACAGCTACTGATTGATGTCTACTTTCTCTCTTGACTTGAAACACCGCTCTGAATTACGCCTTGTCTATTCCCACAATACCCAGCGTGCAGTGTGAGTGTGAGCCTTTCTCAAATATGGCAGTATTCCTAAACAGATCCCCAGCTTTCATTGTATTTGTTTCAAATGGAAATATTGAAAATGTTCTCAGCCTCACCATCTCTAAATGTGTGGGTTTCATTTCTGAGTTTCAGCTCATTTTCAAAATATAACAAGGCATTGATTTTGCATGCCTGTTTTGTAGCAGTCCCAAGACACTGTAATCAGATGTTCTTCTATTCTGTAATCAGAGGACATGATATGACATAATTCAGCTTCTTTGCATTGCGCATTATGATACCTGACCACATACCTGAGACTGTTGTGTTCTTCATAGCAAGAGAAGGCATCAGAGCAGTAGTGCAGCCCCAGAGCAGGGTCCTGCTAGCCTGGTACTCTGCCTCAAACGTTGCTGTAGATGGAGACACCCTGGGCAGGGTGTCACACAGAATTAATGCAGCCAGCTTCTCCCACTGCAGTCTCATCTCTGACACTTTTCAGCCAGGGTGAATCCTGCACCTGCCGTAGTTTCTGTGTTTTGTCAGCCATAACGTGTCCCTTTTCCATGTGCTTCCCCAATCTCCTCTTGAAATTTCTTAGGCATGGAACATCCTTCAGTGAGGAGCTTTACAGGTCTGTTACCTACAAGGGAAAACATGTCATGGCCCCTCGATTCCTGTACTAGAAGAGGCAGTGAGCAGTTAATTTCCAGTTGTACCTTTACTACAGCATTGATGACTTCAAAGGCATCTCTTCCTCCATACTCAGGTCCTCTCTTTTCCAGTCAGAAGAAACCCACTCCATTTCACCTTTTCTGGTACAGACACTGTCACATGACTGATCGCTCCTGATTCCCTTCTTCAGACCTTTCTTTATCCTACCATCCAGTTCTGGAACAAAGGGACAAGAATGATACACAGTGTTCAGGGTGCATTTGGACCATAGCTATGGAGCTGTAATGCTGTTTTCCTATTTGCTTCCCATCCTTTCCTAATTTCCCCCTAAAATCCAATTTGTTTTTCCAACATTTTCTAAGCACTAGATGTTTTTCTGGAGCTCTCTGTGTTAAGAACTTAGGTCTCACTCTTGAGCTGTAATAGGCAGGGCAGAGGAAATTATTTAGTACATAAATTTAGGGTTATTATTTCCCATCTGCATCACTTTATCTATATTGAATTTTACCTGCCATTTTACTTCCTAGTCTCATAATTTTATTCTGCAATTTTTTATAGCCAGCCTAGGGCCTAACTCCCTCACCTCAGCCAGTTTTGTCACTTTGCTGTTTGCTGTGCTTTCTAGGTCACTTATAGACATGTTGTATAAGCACAAGCTCTAGAAGAGCCCTGGAGCCCTCCTTTCATTTTAAAAACCAAACATTTAGTGCTATCTTCTGTTTATGTTTCTGAACCTTTTGTTTATCCAAGCTAGAACCTCCTCTCTTATGCCATGGCAGCTTCATTTCCTTAAAAACCTATGATGAAGGACTGTCAAAAGTCTTCTGGATATCTCGGCACATTATAGCAACAGGGTCATCCTTAATGACTTGCTTATTGTCCCCTCAACAGACTTCCATTTTGTTTGAAGGCCAAGACTAGCCTTTATAGAAACTATGTTCTACCTGACCAGCAAGTCAGATTTACCCAGATTTCCCCTAACTCTATCTTTTATCAGGGTCTTCCCTAATTTACCAAGTGTAGACATCCAGCTCACAGGCTTGGAGATCTTCCCTATAAACCCTTTTAAAAATTTGTGCCACATTCACCGCTTTCCCCTCCTCAGGATAGAACAAAATCTTAAGAAGAAGGTTGCACATCACCACCAGTAATTCAACTATTTCATCCTTTTATTCTCTTGAGACTCTTGGGTGATTGTCATTCAGTCTCAGTGATTTTTTAGTGTTTATTCTACCTCTTTATTTGATTATTTGTTCCACAGTTTCTTCTGTTTCAGATGATCTCTTGCTCAGTCCTCTCAAAGGCTTTGGGGCTCCCCCTAGTCTTGCTACAGTGAGCATCAGAGCAAAACACTTACCATCTATGCCACAGGCTTGCCCTCTCTGAGCTCCCCTTAAATAACCCCATCACTAGCTGACATGCAGAGCTGGCAGTGCTTCCTTCTGCTCTGCTGGAAGAAGAATTTAGACCTGCCTTGCCTATAGCACCTATGCCTCTTTGTTATAAAAAAGTGGTTGCTTGAGGAAGTATTTCAGGAAGAGAAAGATGGTCTCAAGTTAAGACAATAGAACAATGGTCTGGAAAGTTGGATTTATGTTACTGCCATATGTACTGGGCAAGTGATTTATTTAAGTCTTCTGTTTGCACTGTTTGTTCACTTCTGCTTTTCTGAGTGACTGATTTGATACCTCTGGTATACAAGCAGTACAGTGCAATTTTGAATGTATTGAGTAGCATACCAGAAATTCAGACCTCATCACCTCAAGTGTGAAGGCTGAAGGAGTTTTATTTCCAACTCTCTGTGTCTCAGTTTAGCATCTGCAAAATTGAATAATACTACTCTTCACCTCAGAGGAGTTTTGTGCATATAAATTCATTAAAGTTTGTAAAATGTTCAGGTACTATAGCAACAGGCACCATAGAAAAACCTGGAAGGGACATAATAATTATGTTCATAGCAGGATTTGGATACTGTGCGGTAAATAAGACATGGGGGATGTATTGAGCAATGGGAAGATAACCAAAATTGAATATTTGCATTTGAGCTAAGCTCCTTCTGTCCTGTGCCCAGACTGAAACACAAATAGTTTAGAACAGAATTCAAATGTGACCATGTAATTAGACAATGTCATAACGCTCACACCCATTGGGGCTAATTTAAGGCCATATAAGCCAATTCTTAAGGCTTGGCAAAGATACTAGCAATTAAAAATAGGTTTCTACATTAGATAAAAGGTCAGGAAACTGTAATGAAAGGCAGTGCAATTCTCTTCTGCTACTCCACTGAATTGTAATTTAAAGGGGTAATAAATATTGCATACAATTTTCAAAAGTACTTTAGAGGTTTGAGAGCCTAAACTCTGTGAGTGTCATCACAACCTAAGCTGCTATTACTCCAGCTAGAGGAAACTCTGCTAGTTCAGAAGTGGAAGCATTAGGATGATATGTCTGCATGGCACTCCACTCAGAGAGAAAATACCATGAGAGGAAACGCTTACTAAATTGGCCTTAGACAATGTATTAGAGCTAGTATCATTGCGTACTGTGCCATCTGAATATATACAGGTAAGATATTGAGACAAATCTGATTAATATGACTGAGTTTGACAAAATTTGGTGCTTATTTATTGCCGGCATTTGCCAACTTTACTCAAACTGATTAACATCCTACTCCAAAAGCTTTCCTGATGAAATCAGTGGGGCTTCTACTCAATGTAAGGAGTTCAGAATCTCTCCATTAGAGAGAGAGGGAGAGAGAGCAAGCATATGGAGGAATTACAGGGAATTATATTCTTTAATTGTTCTTATTTAATTGAGCCAAGCAAATTCTTTTTCTAACACTGAATAACTGCAGGAATCTTAGTTTCCATGCAGAAAAGTAAAGTATTTATTTTAAAGTCTTACATGAAATACCTATTTACAGGCATGATGCTGTGGTTGACAGTAAAGCTTCCATCAATTACAACCAGGTCTAACTTTCACCCATAATAAACAACTTAATCTACCTTGAAATTATGAAGGACTCAACTGACCCTGCCAGGATTTCATTCTCATGTCCAAGGAAGGCAGGTATTTCACAACTGCAACGTCCAGCAATCTGAGCAACAGACACCATTTATATTTTTAAGAGAACTGGCTATAAGTAATAGTTTTTTATTTGTCAAAATTACTCCTATGATTTGCCTGTTTTTGTTACTGTCTTGTAATGTACCTGATATTTAAGACTTTAAAAACCTACAGCAAATACAAAATAACTGATCATCATAATAACCATTATTACAGTGGTGGAATTCACACTTTTTTCTATAGGGCTGCATTTGTTCTACTAGTACGCACATATAGTTGTTTTTCATGGTGAAATCCAATTTGGGCATTCATTATTGACACACACAATCAGATTTTAAGTGCAGTTAAGTACACCATCTGGCTTTTCTTTCTGTCTATGCCTGTGTAGCCATACACAGTTATCTGCTATTCCAGAAGTGTCTGGCATCTATTATAGCTGCACCAGTTGCACTAAAATCAGCTGAGTAGGCATTTCTCTTATGAACCCTGATTTTCGATGTTTAACAACTAATTTGAAGTTGCATCAAGCTCAAACATGGCACGCAGATTTGCAGACCAGATGTGTTTTTGTTTATCCTTTTGTTTTTTAATGCCAAAAATGGCAGGGTTTTAAAAGTCTGTCCAAAGAATATAACATTTATGACCAGCAAAGCAGATCTGCTCTCAGTTTGGGGATATAGTCACAGAATGTTTGAAAGTGAGTCTAATGTAGGCTTTTGGTCATCATTTGTATCTTTCTCCCCTTAGCTAGCCACTAGTAGTACACAGCAGGTACTGCAAGCCACATTGAATGATGGGGCTTAAGCACATCTATGACAAGACACTGGCGTTTGGCATAGAGGGAAATTATGCTGATTTACCCTGTAGCTAGACAGGCTGGTTTCTATTAATCCCAGTGTAGAAGTAAAAATAGTCTTTATATTTCTCTCTAAATCTGAGGAACCTAAGGATTGAGAGGAGCCCTCCAGAGACAAATTCTGAGAAAGAGTTCAAATTCATAAGAGCACATAAAAAGGAAAGAAGGAGAAGATGAGGGAATGAATTTAAAACATTTTCATTTAAGTTTTTAATTTAAATTCATTTTGTCAGTTTTTCTGACCAGCTGAGCTTTATGCTGGGAAGAACCAGTCCAGCAGCATCTTAGAGATAAGTTAGAGTCTCTAAAGCCACCAAAGGCCTATTGCAGAACCCCAAATTATCAGGCATATCTCTACTTCATCTGCAAGTACTCCAGGCACTTATTTTCCTAGATATGCATGTAAGTGCCTGTCCTGGGGTAATGAATGCTTAACTCCCACCAAACACTCCAGCTCCATGGCAATCCAAAGCACCAGCTGCTTCCCACCTCTCCTTAGGTAGTCCTATCTGCAAACCAATCTGCTGGTTAGAGCATTCAACCAGGTTCCTGTGCACAGCACAGCTCCCGTGGGAGATGCAGTCCATGCTGCCTCCGGGAAGTGCCCTACCGCTTTTTCAGTCAAACCCTGAGGTTCTCAGAGTTTCAAGAGGTTTCTTTGCACATTCCCCACTAATAGGAGAAATGTGAGTTTGAGCCATTTCATGCTGTGGAAGCTATTGAGCCTGGATATCTCACTTCCTTAGCAAGTGCTCTGATCTCGAATAGGAATTGAGGAAACCACCTCTCCTCACCTGAATGTTAAAAGAGATGGGATCAATTGTTTGAAGAAATCGTTACAGAAGGCTGCTGTCAGGAGAGGATTCCAGGTTTGTGATCCCGAGTGGAAGAAGGCATTTGCCCATTGCTTGGAGGGAAGCACTGGGTACCAGAGAAGGGAAGGAGTCACCTCCTACCCACTGCAGCTTGACATATTTGAGAACAACAAGGAATTTGGATCCCTGTGAGGGGGAGTTAGGTTCTGGTCAGAAGTCAGGAACTTAGAATTTAGACTGCTAGCATCTATAGATATTTATATTATTGAAAATAAACAGATAAAACTTTACTAATTTGAGCAACAGAGTATTATTAATAGTTACAGCCCTCAGGAGCTCTTCTGAGCAACTTTCCTTTGCTCTTTTTTTTCAGATTCCTGCTATTTTCACCTTCACCCTCTGCCATTCCCTGTCTCCAGTGTGTCCTGCCCATCTTCAGCCAAGGGCTGCAGACCCAGGTTTTGACCCAGCTCCCATGAAGCAGTTCCAATGCTGGGTGATTTGTGAGTGGCCAGTGTTTACACTGGGAAGCAATACTATAGGTCTCAGATCCAAGGCAGTATGTTAATGTAAGGTGAAAAATGTTCTAAGAACAATTTTTCTAAAAACTTATCTTCAACAGGGGAAAAGATAAGTGTGTGATTAATCTTAAACACACAAGTAGTCCTAATGAAGTCAGTAGGACTAGTCATTGACATTAAATTAATACATAAACAAGTCTTCATAAGATAAGAGTATGTATATGACGCAAATTACTTCCTCATCTCATTCCACAGGCATTCAGGACCTGTACTTGCTCCTGTGATGGCTTCTTCTCACATCAGCTGTTCAGCCAAGCACTTACTCTCCAGCTGGTCTGCTTAGATCACTCTGTAAACTCTTGTGCTTTCCTTCCACACGTGCCCAAGGTGCCAAGGGGGTCCTTCTTTATTTCCACATTGGTCAACTATTTCTATTATAAAATGTGTTCTGAGAGATTGTTAATAGTCCTTGACATTGACCTGAAAATAAATGATAAAAAAGCAGCAACCTAATTTACTCACCTTAGCTAAGAGCAGAAGTAAGAAAGGAGCAGGCAAATTTAGGCTTCAGTGAGCCACTCTCTATCCTCTGTTTTATGCATCTGGATTCTTTGAATTTTATTTATGGATTAGTTGTTTTCAATATAATCAGTAATGGTTACTCAAGTATACAACCATTATGTGGAGTTTAAAGTATAAATCCTTTATTTTTATTTTAGTGTCATTTTACCTCGTTAATTGAAAAAGAGTATGTTACATTATGTTTTACAGAACATATACAATATATAATATATTTCACATCAATAGGTTATTGTAGAAGATAATGTGTATTAAAATATATGGTATGTATTGATATAGTGGCTAGAGACAGTGCAATTTACATGTGAGACCTGCATGTCAGAATGGGAGATACCAATAGCCTCCCTGGTCACCTCACATCTATAGTATATGTCTGACTCCTTTAGTCAACAAATGTTACTGTTATTGTGATGATTACTCCATTCAGAGATGTAGAAGTTAGGAGATCTATAGCCCATAGGTTAGGAGTGAGGTTCTATTTTGTACCACAAGGATGTGAGAGCATGATGAATTGGAGCAAATGTTACAGGGAGTTTTGGAAAACCTGAAATAGGATCTAAAGATGTCCTCAACGACTTGACAAATCAGTGAATCTCCTCTCTGCTTCCCTGGCCCAAGAGAAGTGTGAAACTCATTCTTGAATGTTCCACCAGAGAAAGGAAGATCTCTTCTAGCTCCTGCTTCCTTCAGCCTTCTCCACATTGAGCCTCATTTTCTTCTTTGTGCATGTCCTCAGAGTCTAGAATTATTTTAAAGACAGAGGGGCTGTAGGTCTTCCAGGGGTAGCAAGCACCCAGCACAAACTCACTCTGAAGTGCTTTCTGGTACCTGCATAATTAACCTTAGCAGTCCTTTTGGTGAGGAAATGCCAGTAGATTCTCTTGCAGAAAAAGCAGAAAAGATAAGTGAGAGAGAATTGTGGACATCCAGAAGGCAGCACTTCTCATGAAGTCCATGAGATTGTTGACCTTTCACTCACATGAGATTTCACTACTGTATGGTATAACATAGGGTGCTTAAGGAAAGACTGGGAGATATATAGGAACCAAGTCACCTCGTAGTGTTGATCAGCACTGAATATATAAAACAGAGGAGTTAGGGAAAACACGAAATGTGAAAATTGGGAAAAATGAAGAAGGTGAGAGTAAACTAAAATAGTTCAAACACAAAAGAGCTGCAAAAATCCTGGTATCATATAAGATGGATGAAGAAACAACTTATGTTGTTGTCTGGCTTAAATCTTCCCCCCAGAATATGGTGGTCATTACAAATCCCATCCTTGGGGCCTAACTGCATCATTTAGTGTATAAGGAACATTGATGTCTATTACCAGGACTTCTGTTCCTTCAGCCCCTGCCTGTCTTCTGGCTGTTGCACCAGCTAAGCCTTGCACTTTTTCAAGTAGCCAAAGACCCTTCTAATACAGAGGAAAAGCTGTGATACAAGCCGCACAAACATTGAAAAATAATCAGCATTGTTAGGGATAGTAGGAGATTTCCTGCAATGAAAACCAAAATCTATATTTAAATCCATATGATGTGAATAGTTTTTGCCATTTTTTACTGAGTCTGCAGAATTTAATTCTTAGCTATATATACATACAAAGGTTTTCAGTAGCAAATGAATACATTTTGAAGTTGTTGCATAGTCTACTTTGAAACAATTTTTGACACTTAATTTGGAAAAACAGTATAAGAATTGAACACCAGTTTGGAATCTGTGTCTGAAAAGGGTACATATGGGCTTTTAGTCTCAATCTGGTAAGTGAGCCAAGATACTTTCCAATTCCTTCTCCAAGTATCAATCATTTCTTTAACTAATTTTCAAAGGTCTTTGCAATATACACAATTGTATGATAAAAGTTCACATTTCTGGGCTGCATCAACATCTTCTCCTTGAAAATTGCATTATTTATTCATGTCTATCTTTTTACAATAAATAAGAAAAAGAATATACAACTATAACAATATATTTTAGCGAATGGAATTATTTGTTCCTGTTTCCTTTTGAATTAGTTTGAGCAAAAAGGCTGTAACCAGACTACTCAGCATAGTAAAAAAATCTCATAGTCATGTTAATTTCCTTTTGAAAACCCTTTATTTTTCAGTTCTGTGAAGTGTTTAAAACTATTTTAGACACATAGGTTAATGATTTAGGCAAATAAAATGTTACTATGAGGTACTCACCTACAACTCTCTCTTTATCAGCTTCTGTAATGCCCTACTTTCTGACCATTTCTTCACAGAATTAAACTGAAAAATGGATACAGTTCAAATATATGAAGAGTATAAACTATCTCAAAGAAAATACAATTCTTGCTGTGGCAAAGACCTCAATGCTTATATACTCTAAATTAATATTAATCATTTAGGCCCATTCAGTTATACCATCTCCACTTCATAACTACTGGAACAATATAACAGACTAGAACTGAAGAGCAATCAAGCTGATAATGAAACACAAAATAACAACAACAACAACAATGAAAAAAATAATCAAACTAAACCAAAACACTTTTGGAGAAACAACAGAGTCAAATGAGCTGTTAATGCTCCCCACTATCTTACATAAAAAGTTTCCTAAAACACTATTTTGAGGAGTGATAATGATTGCTGGATTGCATAAATGGAGTAAAAAAAAAAAGAACTTGAATTTCAGTGTCTTTTAAACTAAATAGGAAAGCTTTCAGGAATTCATTATGGTTACAAATGTGTGTATAAAACAAATAGGACCAAGATTCAGTTGTCCAAGGTTCTAACAAGCCTCCAAACCTGATTTACCTGAACTTGGACCTCATATATAATTCCCCTAAAAAAAGTTGTTTTAATTACCAATTTAATTTCATTCAGGTGAGACCACGTACATTTTCTATGAACACCAGCATGGATTTCGTCATGTTGGTTTCACATATACACATGGGTTTTCAGCTGAGCTCGCATGGACATAGTAGCAGATAAGCTTACACTGAGATCAACAAGCTAAAATTCATATCAGTTATTACAGATTAGTGAAAGGAAGCATCTGTCGGATTTGTTAATACAACAGTTCATATCAGAAATATGATTCAAAGGGTGCTGTGTGTCCAGTCCAGCACTCCAGGAACAGAACCACATGCTCTGCCCTCTGAGCTGAGTTAGAAAAAGCTCATTTATCAAACGAATTGCTTTTCCACACTTTACATATGGACTGAGCTGGGGGCAATGCAATATTCACAGAAATGCATAACACTCATGCAAAGCCTTTTTTTTTTTTTTAAATCTTGCAGTCCTGTTTTGAAAAGGAGCAAGAAATGTAAACGATGCTATTGTGTGACTCCTGTGCAAATTAGCTCTATGGGAATCCAAAATAGAACATATTTATGTAAAGAAGTGAAACATTGTAATTCCTTCTCTTTTCTGGTAAGTGTAAATGAACATCAGTTCAGGGCTGTGCTGAAATAAATGGGGTAAGGTTGTGGGAGAGCTATTTTTGGCTCAAAATACACATTAATTGCGATCTACTTGCTTGCCTTTTAAGGTGAACAAGGCTTCAGGATGCCCCAAAGAGCATGTTCTTCTTGGCCTGCTGTGGAGTGGCTCCAGCCAGGGACCTCCAGCATTTCCACCACCAGGTGGGATCCCTGCTTGAGGAGCCAGATCCACCTCCTGCATCTACAACTGTAGCCTGGATAAGTGTTCCATGTGTTCCAACAGTGGTAAGGAATCTGGGACCTCTCTGCTCTGCTCGTTTCCCATGAGATGTTATGGGTGCTACCAACCTCCCCAGCTTCTGTGGCAAGGATGCACACGTAGAGAAACACCCATTGTGTTCTGTGATGGAGGGTGGTCAAAATTAGGGGTTTTTCTCCCGAAATCCATGCTTATTTTCAGGAGGGGAAGGAAGGACACTCTGTGCTTGACGCTTTGTCAGAACTCCTCTGCAGTGGCCTGATCCTGCTGCCACTGATCCCAGAATCTGGGCGCTGCTGAGGGTTTCTGCAAGTCTCACCAGCAGCACTGCTAGGGTGTCTGACACCATGCGGGGGTTATCACTTGGGTGGCTGGACATAACCTGGCCAGGCCAAACAGCTCCTGAAAGCCACCTCTGGGTCTCTATGTTTCTTTGCATTGATATGCAGAGTTACCTCGGGGTTTTTTCAATTGATTCTCAGGGAAATGCAATAATATCCCTCTCCTTCACCTTCCTATTCGAGTTTAAGCACCATCCTCAACCACACGCAGAGAGCTGCATCCTGGAACTCTAATTGCACCTGGGACCTTCCCAGGCCATGATGCAGAATAATAACCTGACACTAACAAGCTCTGCTGGTCTGCTAGTGCTGCTTTGCCCAGTGTCTGCTAAGCCTCATGTCAAGGTCTAGGACCAGGTTCCAGGTCAGTTTGTGATAAATTTGAGCAAGCCTTAATTTCATATTTTCTCCTGAAATATTTAGGAAAGCCGAAGACAGACAAAGCCAGGACAGTGAAGCAGGAATGAGTGCACTTAAACTGAAGGAAAAAAAAAAAATACTCAGGTTTGTCTTTACTTTGCAGTTTATCTGCAATTTAAGAGTAAACATAGCCAGGCTGAAGATGCACAAACACAGCGTGGAGAGCCGGTGAGGTGCAGGTCAGGGTTTCAGCTCTGCCTGGGGATCTCATTACGTGGATCTATGCTACTCCTGGAGCCAGGTGGAGAATTCTCCTGAACGGGCACAGTGAAACCAGGTCGGCTTCTGCATATGCAACAGCAGCTCTGCTACAGACAAATAAGCAGGTCATGTAAGACATCGCAGAGCTGAAGTGGCTTAAATTGTTACCAAATCACACAGCTCGGTAACGGGGAGAGAAGGAAAGAAGTCAGTCAGTCAGTCTTCATTTCATTGTCTAGCAGATTTGGTCTATGATTGTGTTCCAAGCACGACCTGCAGCATTTACCAGCAGTAACCAACCCACCTTCCAGGTGCCTGAGGTAAAGCATCGAGCCGTCAATCTGAGAGTTTTTAACAAAATATAGAATTTTAGGGGAGAGAGGAAAAAAAAAAAAAGCTGCTTTACATGGATCCCTGTTCGTTGGATTTGCAATCCGAGCATATGACTTTTGCAGAACATGAACTCTGTATGTGGGACCAGTCTGTGTTTGTATTTTAAGCTAGTATTCCAAGCAAAACATGTGAGAAGAGAACATTCAAACAGGAAGGCTTCAAGATTTTTTTTCCCCCTCATAAATTTCTGTAGGTCTTGTTGCTGCTAATTACTGGAGAGCTCAGCGCAAGAGCTTTTCTTTCTAGCAAACCAGCTTCTCATGTTTCCTGCCCTTCAGTTAATCAGTTATAATCTCCTGCGCCATTTGTTTATTTAACTTTTTAAAAGCTAATTGAGTGTTTGTGACATGAGCTGATGAAAGCAAAGCTTGCTCACGTCTCCCTGCGGAGCAGCCGGAGGGTGGGCTCTGGCAATGCCCATGCTTGCTGCTGCCTCTTCCAGATGGTCCTTCCCCAATGCCCAGAGCCGAGCTCGGAGGGTGGGTTTGGCTCAGCATGAGGCCTCTGTCCCACCACACTGGAACCTGCCCCTTCCAGGGAGGCTTTTTTCCCCAGGGAGGCAGCTGGTCAGTGGGGCTGGCAGGGCACAGGCAGCACCAGCACTGGTGCTTTGCAGCCTTGCCCAGCGGAGCTAGAATCTGAGCTGGCAAATGTGAGTGAGGATCCAGTACGACAGGGACATCACTGCAAGTCTCATCCTCGGATTCTTCTGGAGGGGCTGGAAGAGCAGATTAGAAAATAAGAAGGAGGAGCTTTAATGCAACCTCATTTGTGTCTCTTCTCTGTGAAGGGAACGGATTGATCTGGCCAGGCTGGATTGATAGGCTGAGGCCAGTGCTATGAGGTTCAACAAGGCCAAGTGCTAGGTCCTGCACTTGGGTCACAAACACCCCCTGCAAAGCTCCAGGCTTGGGGAAGAGGCCAGGCTTGATGGGGCTCTGAGCAACCTGCTCTAGTTGCAGATGTCCCTGCTCACTGCAGGGGGTTTGGACTAGATGACCTTGGAAGGTCCCTTCTAACCCAATGCATTCTATGATCCTACGAGTGGCTGGAAAGTGCCCAGCAGGAAAGGACCTCAGGGTGTTGTCTGATAGCCAGCTGAAGTTGCGCCAGTGTGTGCCCAGGTGGCCAAGAAAGGGCACCAGCATCTGGCTTTTTCTCTTTCCTCCCTTTACAATGGGTCTCTAGGTCACACTTTGGCCCCCTTATTGCTTTCTGCACCATTGCATGGCTGAAGGCACAAAAGACATGGCCAGTGGACGACTCCCTCCTACTGGGAGCTTCTGCAAGGATGAGTCTGCTAACAGGTATCTTAGTCATGTTCATGCATATTATTGTTACAATAGGGAGGGGGTTTGGCAACTATGTGCTCCTGGGACTGCATTTCAGCATCAGAGGAACAAGCTGTAATGCAGACTCTTCAGAAGGTCCCCCTTGAGTTCCTGGTGTGACAGAACAACCATTTAACCTCAAGCCATCAAGCACTAGGCACTCTCTGTTCCTAAAGGGATTCAAGATATTAGGCACAGGTCTATAAAGATGCAAAACAGGGCTGCTGAATTACCTCCTGTAGTTCAGGAGGTCCAGAGGAATTGGTTCATCTTTCATTACCCAAGAAGCTCTTCCTTAAAACCGTGGCTGCTGCATCTCCCTTTTAAGCAGGCTTTTTATTTTTATGCTTATAAGGTTGTAGTTTATTTCCGTGGCAACAGCTATAATGTGATAATTCACATCTGTCATCACTTGGCTGTTATTAGAAAAGGTAAACTTGTGATAATAATCTAGAAGAAATTAGCTGGGTCCAGCGGCAATAGCAAACTATAAAAAAAAAAAAAAAAAAGATTAAAAATTAAGTGAAGTTCTTGGGTATTAAATAATGAGATACTGAGCTAAGCTTGTGATTTTTCTCCTCCCACTGCAGAAAAGTTGCGAGCCAAGAACAGAGATAGTAGCGGGGGGAACACATCAACACTCTCCTTTGTGTATTGCTTCAGCTTTGGCAATGCTGTTCCTCGTTTTCCTTTCCCTGAGGACTCCAGTTACTCACGTGGTGTTTTCCTTCATTCTACTGATAGATGCACAAATCGTTTCTACATTCCAGGTTAGTTTCTGATGTCCCTCTCTCCTGTTCACGTGTGGGCAATGAAGATGCTGCCCTGCTCATCAGGAAATGAGTAGGCTGAGCCAAAGGAGAGCAGTGTCATCCAGGTCAGTGGAACTGCTCTGGTTCACCACTAGCCCAGAACTGAGATTTGCCCCAGTTTTCAGTGGTTTTGAACATAGAATCATAGAGTGATTTGAGTTGGAAGGGACATTTCAAAGGTCATTGAGTCCACTCCCCTGCAGTGAGTAGGGACATCTGTAACTAGAGCAGGTTGCTCAGAGCCCTGGCCAACCTCACCTGCAATGGTTCCAGGGATGGGGCATTGACAACCTCTCTGGGCAACCTGGGCCAGGCTATCACCACCCTCAGTGGTGAAACTTCTCTCTAGTCTAAATCTCCCCTGTTTTAGTTTCAAATGATTACCCCTTGTCCTGTCCCAACAGGCCCTGCTCAAAAGTCTGTCCCCATCTATCTGACAGACCCCTTGAAGTCCTGAAAGGCCACCAGAAGGTCTCCCTGGAGCCTTCTCTTCTCCAGGCTGAACAAGCCCAACTCTCTCAGCCTGGTCTCCCAGCAGAGGGGTTCCAGCCCTCGCATCATTGCTGTGGTCTCCTCTGGCCCTGCTCCAACATGTTCTATCTTTTACTTGTGTCTGAAATCTCAACGCTGTCCTTCACCAAAAAGTTTAGGACATATATGGTCTCTGTTGGGATGAACACTGGGTGCAATCATTGAGGAACTAAGGGAAACCTGTCTTTCCCTTGGCATAAATTCCAAACCAACCATGAGGTGCTTTTCCCTTTTCCTCATTCTGTTTGCTGTGGGGTTTGCTTCCTTTAAAATTTTTTAGAACATAGTAAAAGTTTTTTATTTTCTTGTGCACACCTATACACTCGTATTTAACTAAATGAGAATCCTGCTTGCAGGATGAGTCACCTCTGGAGGTTGTGCAGGTCATGCCACTTGTCTGGTCTTCAATGCCATGCCTTGATTCAAAAGATCCTCCCACTTTGGCTGGTGCAGTAGTTATTTTTCACATGATACAATTTTCAATGAATTACTGGCTGCATAACCAGGCTGAGAAGTTACAACTTCTCTGAGAGAGGTAAGAACCATTTGATCCCACTTGTGGTCACGAGAGCTTCCTCCTAGCTTGAAGCAGCTGGGCAAGGAAAGTTGGTGGCTGTACATAGACCTTCTGCAACCCAGTAATTAATGCATGGTCTTAATTAGAATGCAGTTACAAAGAATTGGCTCTGGTGTTGCTTCTGGCAAAGTTGGATAGGCCACATTTGATTTTTGCTTTAAGTGTCCTGATTTTCCTGTTGCATGATATCGCAGTCTTTTAACAGCTGCTGGAGTTACCATGTGACTCGGGCTACTTGTTGCTGTGTATGCTCATTTTTTCCTTCACATGCAGAGTATTATCAATATTGACTCTCAAGATGGTTCTTGTGCCATTTCTAGAGAGTCAGGCAAATCGAGCCACTCTCCATTTAATATTAACTGAAAATCCCCGGGAACATGATCATCTGCATGGCAACCAGCCACCCATCTGCCATGAACATCAACAGTACAAAGCGGAGGAGCCTACTGTTGACATGATAAATACGCACCATGAAAACCCTTATCGGCTGGGAATGTGGGCTTGGTGGGAAAAGCCAGCTTCTCCCCAGCGCTAACTGCAGGTCACACCATTGTGCGTTGGCTGCGGATAATGGGCGGCAGTGATTCACTCTGCAGCTAGCCTCGCAAAAGTCCACTCCTTATCCTCCAAGATGAATAGGAGTGATGTTTTTATAGACAAGTGCTGTTGCTGGTAAGTCCTTTCTAGGTCAGTTTAAATCAACACATGTAACCCTTCCTGGCTGGCTCCCAGCTTCACGCAGGCTGGTAGATCCACTGGTCCGCTCAAGCTCTGGAGCAATGCTTTGGAGGGAACACGCTGGAGGACAAGCTGCCTTGTTGGAGCTGGGAATTGGGTCCCAAACTTACCCCCAAGCCAAATATCAAAACTCAGGAGTGCTGAGCTTTGCTCTTTCAGGAAAAAAAAGTGCCAAGGGCTTTGCCAGGGAGGAGGAAGCCTGTTCCATGCTGGCCATGGAGAGCTTCTTCACACCTTCTCATGGCCTTCTGCCTAGGGGTGACACCAGTGCAAGCTCCCTCTTTGGGGTTGTTCTTTCCCTCACATCAATGGTGCTCTTCTGCGTAAAATAAATAAGCACAGTATTAATTTTGCTGTGTCTTCATTATTCGTTTTCTGGTTTTCTACATTATGGCTGCTGTTATGCCTCCACGCAATATTTTTCCATTAAGCAGTTCTTTGCAGCGCAACAAAAATAAACACTCCTACAACAACACACGTAAGATGAAACCAGCTCAAAGGATACAGTTCATAAATTAAAAGTGCTTATGCTTGTACTTTGGTATTGATTGTAGAGTTTATAAAAATAGAAGAGCTTGCCCTTAGGAAACAAAAATCATGGTTCCTTAAGCTTTTCTTTGTCAGGAAGCCAGAAAGACAACACTACATGGAAATGTCACCATTTGTTCATGTCAAATGTAGTTTATTCAATGACATATTTTATAACTCTACGGAGTTATACCAAGGAGGTTAATATTTTTTATTGTTTTTCTTCCTGCTGTGCCTCTAATACACACAAAGATAACTTAGCCTAGTAAAATATACAGTGTAATTTGGTAATGTGTTTATTGGATTCCAGTAAAAGACTATGAGAAATTATTCAAGATTTTTGCTTCAACTAAAATGATCTTTTTTCTTTCTTCTTTTTTTTTTTCTCCATAATCTTGCAAGCGCTTTGTTTTCTGGAAATGCTTTAAGGAAGAAATTGCTAGAAACAGAGTTATATTTTTTCCCCGCAAGAGTAAGGAAAGTCTTTCTGGAGAAGAAGGTCTTTAATTACTCATGTTTTCTCAAATGTAATTGTCTGTGGTTCTGAAACATATCTGACATCTTGCAGAATGATAAATGCAAGAGGAGCCTAAATTTACAGTAATCAGCCTTTTGGAATTGTCTTCTGGAGAGTTCAGGTCAGTAATGGTTTCATGGGTGTGTATAAAAATAATATTTTTTTCTTGTGGCATTAGTTTTCTGCCAGATTGGAGTTTGGAGCTCCAGGGGTCAGATGAACATCATTGATGCAAGGAAGAGAGATGGGGACACGCAGACAGTGCAAGGGAAAGCAGAGGACCAGAGCAATGTCGACTTTAGGTTCACTGAGCCAGTGATGGAACTGCAGCCAAAGCACCTGGATAAAGGTATGGGCACGCTCATGAGTTTCGCTGCACTGGGACAGTGGCACTGTGCCCTTGCCACAGGTGGAAAGAAAAGAAGCAAGACAATTTAGCTGACTTTGGGCTGAAAACCATGTTATGCAGTCCACAGTTACTTCCTAAAAGTCCCTCTAAGTGCTTTCGCTGTGTAAATCTATAGGAGGTTTATTGAAGGGACCAACACCCTCTCCAGAAAAATTGCAGAAGTTCAGAAAAGGTGAAAGTTGAGTGCAGCCATCCCCTTCCTCTTGTGTAATGTGGTGAGCTCATCCTCTTAGGCAGGAAGGAGCTGCCCCAAGGGTTTGGTTTCAGGGCTTTTGTGAAGTCTCATGTTGTGTTAGAAGCTGCGGTAGTGTTTGAACTTGATTGAGGCCATGGAACCAACTGCAGCCTGGCAAGCCACGCAGACTGGAGCTCATTTCTGTTCTCTGCTAATTTACCTGCCTGTGGCTTTCTGTGCTGCCCAGGATTTAATCACAGCTTGCTCATGAGATGCTAAACTTGTTTGTCTGAGCCTGTGCCGCAGGCTGACTGATGGGCAGCAGCATGTGTCATCTGGTCTGGTTACTCCTGCCCATGGCCAGGCACAGCTGCTGCGTTGTCACAGGGACAGACCCCACGCCTGAGGCTTCTTCTCTTGACTACCGCAGCCCTGAATGCATGAAAGGAGCCTTGAAAGGGTCTTTCAGAGTGGGTGCAGCTCTGGGCTGCCCTGGCTTGTCAGGAGCTAGTGGGGCTGATATGCAGGAACTCCTCCATCCAGTTTATGGGCTACACAAAGAGAGTGGAAGTGCTGGAGATGATGGTGTGCTGTGGTGCACAGTTTGTGGAGTGGCCTCTGGGAAGGATGCTGCAAATGGTGATGACTAAGAGTGGCCTGGAAGCTAAATCCAGGGGTGTAGGTTCACGAAATGCTTAATCCACTTTAAACATAAGCTGCTTCCCACTGAGGTGGCCTCTCCACATCCCACATTCATGTTCATGCCCTCTCCCTTCTGTGGCCCCTGGGTATCCTCAAGCCGTAGGGTGACTAGGATCATGTTGTTCAACCAGTACAGAGCAGCCGACATTCTCTGCATTGTAGGTTTGGTTTGTGTCAGGCTATAACTATGCATATGACAATCTGACCCAGGAGGTTTCTCTGTGGTAGGACAGAGGGAGAAATACTGCTCTGTTTGGTGGTCTTCAGTTAGACTGGGTGGAGTAAAAGGCAACTGGACTACAGGGAAACCAATCTGAGTACTGCTTGGGGCTGAACTGGTTTCAGCAGCTCAGGAGACTTAAGAATATAAAATAATGGGAAACTCCTCTTAGCTACATCATGTGGGAACCACACAAAGCCTGGAGCCTTGCACCAGGCTCCTGTGAGCAGGACTGCAGAGAGAGGACACTTCCTTTGGAGACATCACTTATAAGTCAGCCCGCCAAAGGTGGTTTGATGGGGCTTGCTGATACATTTATCCAGGTCCACAGCCTGGAGGCCAGACCTCTTGTCCGGTTTCTAGAGAAATACCCTCTCTCTCCCATTCACCTCACTACTGTTGGGTCCTGTTTCAGGACAGGGATGTGGCAGGCTCTGGGCAGGGCTGGGGGTTGCCCAGCACTCACACTAGCTCACAACAGCATCCTCCCCCCCATCCCGCTCCACTGGCATCCGAAATAAACACACTTTCATCACTGCACTTCTTACACTTTGATTTTAAACACAGCTTTTCCATTCCAGATGTCACTGCTTCCCAGGAGTCTCACCTTCGGTTTCTGCAAATAGATGTTCATTTGGGGAAACAAGTGGAAGAGCAGCATCCTGCCGGGGTAAGTTCCAAGCTTCCTGCCTTCTGTCACATGGGGACTTGCCTCCGGGGCATGAGGTTGCATTTCTGCATTGAGAAGCCCGTGGTGATGACTTCTTTCAGTCTCCTCAGGTGAGTGTAGTTGCAGAGCACTAACAAACGGTGTTGAGGGGAGCAGCAGCTCAGGGAGGTTTTGGGAGGCTCAGGTGGGAGCTGGGAGTGAGGAATCAGGAGGAAGTGGAAGGGATACCATTCCTGGAGTATGAAAGATATTTGGTAGTTGTGGGAAGGATGGAGGAGACTTCTAGGTGTTATCTGTAATGCAAACCCCCGCAAATTCTCAGAGAACTCAGGACATAAAAGTGAGGATAAAGGCAGGAAAAATATGGGAGCTCTCCTTCCAGCTTCTGCTTCTCTGTCCTGCTCCTGCTCTCTCTGTGCTTGGTGTTGTTGAGTTGCTGCTTTATAGTCTCGCCTGCAGCATTGCTGCGAATCCCACCCCTTCCCCTGCTTGTGTGGCTCAGAGGGGATGCTGCCAGGGTGGTTTTTGACAAGCATCAGTAAAGGCTTTGCCTGGGTGGGTGCCCAGCTCAGGCAGGTGGACAAGGAGCCCCTTGTGTTTCCAGAAGTGTCATGCCCCACAGTGCAGCACCAGGCACCCAAACAAACATGCAGGTGGGGTTTCTGAGGCTTGTGTGTGGCAGAAGCAGGGCTTCCTCATGCCAGGATGCTGTGGGTGAGTCGGGTGGTGAAGAGAGATTAGGAGCTCATCCACAGCCCAGACAGGACACTTTCCCATGCAAGCCTGTGGGCTCTACAGCAGCTTCTCTGTTGCAGCTCAGGGATGCACAGCCTGGCCAGCCTGTCTCTGCCTCTGTCCCTGCCCATGGTGGCACAGCTCCATCCCAGAGCTGCAGATCATAGAACTGTTTTGTTTGGAAGAGACCTTTAAGCTCATCAAGTCCAACTGTTAATCCAACATTGCCAGGGCACCACTAAACCATGTCCCTCAGCACCACATCTCCACAGCTTTGAAACCCCTCCAGGGATGGGGACTCC
>JAVSBS010012099.1:0-43674 GCA_033124195.1 Coracias cyanogaster | reverse complement strand
TGGATCCCATCTGGCCCCATAGACTTGTGGGTTACCAGTTGGCTTAAAAGGTCTTTAACTACCACCTCCTGGATTACAAGGGGATTAATCTGGTCTCCATCCTTATCTTCCAGTTCAGGGGGTGAACTGATAAATGAACTTATCCCAGCCAAAACCAGAACAGCAGAAAAATGCTTACTGGTTATAAAAGTATGAGGCCTGACTGTTGAAAAACTTTCTCTCCTCTCTCGTCTTTCAAATATGAACTACAAAAAAAGGAGGTTATATTATTATTATTTCCCATCTGTCCTTTTGTTAGTGTATGTGTATGGTACAACACATCAAATACTGTGTTAAGCATCCAGTTAACAAATACTCGCTGGCTAGTTTTATCTCTTAGGAAAGTAAAACATAAAAAAAAAGGTATTAGGTGACTCAGGGTGATCCTTGATGATGAATCCTTGTGTTCATGTTGAAATCAGTTAAGACAGTCCAATGTGGCTGAGGACAGATATATTCCAAATTTATAACACAGGATGTTGTAGCTTTTATTAAACAAACAAAAGGAGAAAGACCATGAACATGTGGTAAGCTAGCATGCAGTTTAGGCTACAAAGTAAAGCTTTTTCACAAATAACGCTGTGAACATTTTGATAAGTGTGTTATTTGTATTTCCTCTTTGTCTACACAAAATACTAGTATTTCAGGATCTCTTTCAGACTACCTTGCATCAAGAAAAGGCACAGTTTATCACATTAAACATTCAGTTTAATGCACTGTGCTGTTAGTGAATTGGTCCAGCAAAATATATTCTTTCCTCTCTGGAACCAGAGTCTAAAATTGAAAACTTACCAACCATCACTCCATAGAAAACATTTCCTACTAAATATTCCATTGTTTGTTGTGGGGCAGAAGAAGAATCCTCTTTATGTGCTGAATCTGTTAGAAGATTAAAGGCAATTTTTCTCCCCACACGGACCTGCAATTCAATGGAATTTACATCTTATCTTCTCATTGTGGAGGAGTCAGAGCTAGAGGAAGGAAACCCCAACAAATAAGTTTTCTGATATTGTAGAATAGAATGAGCTCAGCACCTGCAGGAAATATATTTCAAATATATATTCTTACTATACTTAAGGTTTGAAAAGGTTTAAAAAGCCTCCATTAAGAAACATGCAGGGTCTAAACAACATATAACTTTGCAAACAGAACATCTGCAAAAATAAATCCATTGGTTTATAATTATTAAAAGGAATGGAAAGCTTTCATCTTTGTTGCATTTTCACCTAATGATGTCCCAGTGTTTTATGAAAGTAATCTGGAAAAGATTATTTCCTTGCTGCATGGAAAGTAAAGGTGGGTTTATACTTCCTTGAACTGGTGCAAATTTGTAAATTATGCCAATAGCAAAGTTACCTATAAAAGCTTAGATGACAATTTCTGAAAGAATAAAGAAAAAGAAAAACATTTAGGATTCCCTCAATCTGGGGAAACCAGTGTAGGATTTTTTATGGGAACATATTTTTTAATCCTTTTACATTTTGTCTGATTCTCCCAAACATTTTTCTGATCAGTACGCAATCCTCTTCTCCTTGAACAGTATAGAAAATAGATGCTAGTTATTCAGATTTTCAAGGGTTCAACTCTTCTGTAATTAAGATCTGAAATGATATTACCTTTATTAGGAGTTGTTTATATCAGAAATGTTCTAATTTTGTTCCTTTTTTTTTTTTTTCAGTTTGTTTGTGGAAGCCTTAGGAATTATTTAGCTGATAGATCTTAGTTGTCTGCATTTCACAGACATGTTGGGCCCCATCTCAGTAGTGTTGAAAAAGTGAGCAAAGAAGTTCTTATAATTAAAAATAAAAACACAGACTGTTTCTGGAGTGTACAACTTGCAAAATAATAGCCTGAAGTTACAGGAACATAGTGAGACTGGCAGACTGTACGGCATACTGTACAGTACCGTGTCTCTAATTAACAAAACAACTGAAGGGTACAAGGTCAAGTGCAGAAGAACCTATTGTCTCTTCCCAGTCACAAGGCTTAAGATGACTCAGCTCCGAGCTGTAAATCCCACTCTGTCCTCTGCTAAATTCATGTGATTAAGGAGGGTCCTGATTCTCTGAAATCAGTGGTTAATGACCCATCAATATCAGCACGCCTGGGATTTCATTTGTGAATTATGAGTTGGTCTCTGGGTTTGCATAATGCATTCAGGAATGAGAAATTCTCTGCCTTCCCAGAATGTTTTAACTCACCTGGAGCAATGCCATTACATGCATTAACCTGTGTGGTTCAGTCTTCCCAGAGAAAAGCTCAGTCAGATATTCATCTGTCAAATGAAAGACTCTTACAGCATAGTGGGGGTACAACTTCTAGCGATCAAGAAGCTACCTGCATGGACAAAGACATTTTTCCCAACTCTGTTTAGCCAGAATGTAATTGCTCTGAATAGTTGTAGCTATTTTGACAGAACTGTTGCATGACATATATTTCCTATGCTCAGCTTTTCAAGCCTATTGGGCACACATAACTTTCAGGTAATAGATTATGATAAAAGAATTCTTCAACGTTCAGTTTACCACAGCTTTCGTGCATCTTCTTTCTTCACATATTTTTGTGTTATCTTCTCCCACATCGTCCTGTTTCTTTGTCTGAGCTACATCTTTGATCTGGACATCCTGTTAGAGCTAAAGAATGGTCTGAAACCTTGATAATATGTGGAAATATTTTTGCAGGACTAATTTCTTCTTCAGTTGATGTAAGCAATACCTTCCTCTGGCCACGTACCTAACAAATGTAAAGCAAAATGGTTCTTCTCCTAGAAAGGACATTATCATAATAAACCAATTCTTGTTAATTTATATTTTTACAAAGGCATCTCTTCTGGATGACCCTTTGGCTGCTAAATATTACAGTTAAGTTGGTACATGCTGTTAAAAATATTGCTCTATTTTGCCTTTAGCCATTATGCAGCAAAATATTGCTCAGCATGAAAATGAAATGATAAAGATAAGGCAGTTAATAATTGCAAGACATGCTACTGTATCTCCTGTTATTGAAATGACTAAAATGGGAAGTTTTGGAATACATATCCTTAATTATTTCTGTGTGTCTATTGAGGAAATGGAGAATCAATGTAAAAAAAAAAAAGAAGTAAAAACAAACCAACCAACCCACCCCATGAAAACCATAAAATCAGGTTTTATTTTATGGGATGAATTTTTTTTTTTCCTTTGGGGCTTTTTCCCTGCACTAATGGTCTGTGATTCCAATTGAGTTTTAAAGTACTTTTATAAATTATTTAGATACAAGTAACATATGCCACTGTAAATATTTGGAAGGTTATTGTTATTCCAACTGGATGTTTCATATGTACCCCCTAAAAAATGGATTTTCCTAGACATAAAAACTTCATGACTTGTATCCTCAATATGACATCAACGCTGTGGTACTCCCATGTCACAACTTCTGTTCCCATGATATCTTGAAACAATGGTGAAGAAAATACACAAACCAGAGGAAAAATAAATTCCTTTGGAAAATAAGTACTTGATCTTAAGAATAATATTATTGTACCCACTCATTTACTACAAGTAACCCAGTTTAGTGGTCCAGATAGAATTAGGCAATTTATGAAGAGAATTTAAGAATAAAATTAAAAGACACTTCTTTATTCCCCTCATCTAGTAGCAAGCATGATCACATCATAAAATTCTATACAAAATTTTACCATGTTGTTGGATAAAAAAACAGGAGCCTTGCCTACTGAGTGTTTATTGGAAGACTATTACAGAAAGTTACTCATGTAACTACTTCTTTCAAAAACAAAAATATGGATATAAACTATCTGTAAATGTGTTTAACCACAGAGCTGAAACATTACTTGAAGGGATTGCTCTGTCTCTTAATTTGGTATGTGCTGTATTCCTCAAAACAGCATTCATATCTAATTATAAGCCTTCTTGGGACTACAAATAGCATGTGTTAGAAAGAACACAATGAACTGACTAAATTGATTCTGTTATTATATTCTTCATCTGGGATAAACCATTTTGCGAAATGGTTTCCAGAGGTCTGTCCACCTGCAGTACCACTGCCAGCTGCCTCAGTGATGACCTTTCCCAGCCTTGGCTCCAGAAGTCAAATACATTCAGACTTTCTTGATGGTGGTAGGACATCCCAGTCCTACCAGAGAACTCAACTTCAGCTGCAGACAGAAGAAAAGAGGGCTTCCACTTGACTGCTGGACTGTTGCTTTTTTAACAAAACCTTCCATAACTGCTTAAACATTAGCAAACTAGTCAAAATATCTCTAGGCTAAGTGACATATACGCTTTACACCCACTACAGGCATTCTGAAGGATATTTATGGCATTGTTGCTACTCCAAATCCAGTGAAGATTTTTAAATAACAGTATTTCCAAGGAGATGGAAATTTTATGCCTTTATTTTATTTAAAAAATAAAGTAAAACAGCGTGTCAGGTCTCACAAGAGAATTTGATACTCAATTGCATAAATAAATAAATAAATAGATAAATGGAAATTCTCTGCGCATTTTCATGGTCTCCTTCTTTAGGTCAGAAGCTTTATATCAAAATTTGCTTTTTAAACATGTTTACTATTGCTAAATCACTGAAATTGTATAAGTTTGCCCTATGACATGCATCAAGACATCCACTGGCAGCTCCAGTGACTCCGTGGTTGCTGCCCTATGGACAACTATGAGCAACTTGAAAAGAGTTGCTTATTGTCCTGTTCTGATTTTGTGTTCTGAGGGCATGCAGACATTAAACATCATAAGCTTCAAGCAAGAGAAACATCAGACACATTTTTAACCTGAAAAATGTTAAATTAATTAGAAAAAAAAAAAAAAATGCTTGCCCCTACAGAAAAACAGACCAGTTCCTCTGAAGGCTCTACTAAACAGTAATAGGATATTGCAACTTTATGTGCCATAAATATCATTTCAGCCCATATGAGTCTTTTTGCCATCTATTATCTCCTAGCAGAGACATCAACAGCAGGGCCTACTGCTTAGTTATGTTATCAAATTTTAGTAGCTAATTTCTTTAGCTTAACACATAGGTTGTATAGCAATATATTTCTTTTATTACTCATGAAAGAAAAACCTGCAGTAGTGGCTAAACCTTTTCAGCAAACACCTTTTAATTTACTTTAAACTGATTTAACATCTAGGATTAAAGTGCAGTTCAATCTATAAGGGTTTTTTCTCCACAGGAAATAGTAACTAGTTAGTCAGTAAATCCAGAGTATTACAAAAACATTGCTGGAAGAGACTTCCAAAGACCATTTGTCTACCTCTCTGCCCTCAGGCAGGATCTCCATTATTGCCAACAGATGTTTGCCTAATCCCATTTTAAAAGAATTCAGTTAAGGAAATTCTAAAATCCCTAAATTAGGGAGATTACAAATTAGAGAAAATTTTGACTAATATGTAAGATTGGACTCCTTTCTTCCAATGTGCAGTCTTTACAACATGTATTTTACAGTGTTTATAATTTCTTTCAGCCTGTTTCTCAGAGGTTTCAACTGTTTCTCCTCAGATCCACATTGATAAGGAAGTGGGTAGATTTTTAGAATTACTTGAAGATGTTTCATAGTCAGTGTAAAGATAGGAAAAGAAGAAAGGATTGAAGAAATAAATATCTTCACAAAGGCAATCAGATATTCTTTCCTCCAAGTGCTTTTACATTGGATAGTGGGCTGAAGATAATAATCCACAAAATGAAGAAGCATTTACCTTCCTTTTTCTGAGTTTATCTTTACAGTTTACAATCCAGCCACAACCCAGATTAAGTTATTACTTTAGTTTCCAGAACTCTGGATATTTTTTTTCAGTAAGAGGAATTCAGAGGGTTGTGATCAGTGGTGCAGAGCCTAGTTGGAGGCCTGTATCTAGTGGTGTTCCCCAGGGGTCATTACGAGGTCCAGTCTTGTTCAACATTTTCACCAGTGACCTGGATGAAAGGCCAGAGTGTACCCTCAGCAAGTTTGATGATGGTACAAAACTGGGAAGACTGGCTGACACACCAGAAGGCTGCGCTTCCATTCAGCAGGACCTGGACAGACTGGAGAGTTGGGAGAAGGGGAACCTAATCAAGTTCAACAAGGGCAAGTGTAAAATCCTGCACATGGGGAGGAGTAACCCCATGCACCAGTAGAGCTTACGTGCTGACCTGCTGGAAAGCAGCTCTGTGGAGATGGACCTGGGAGCCTTGGTGGACAACAAGTTAACCATGAGCCAGCAATGTGCTCTTGTAGCCAAGAAATCCAGTGGAATCCTGAGGTGCAATAAGAAGAGTGTGGCCAGCTGGTCAAGTGAGTTACTCCTTCCCCTCTACTCTACCCTAGTGAGGCCACATCTGGACTGCTGTGTCCAGTTCTGGGCTCTCCAGTTCAAAAGAGATGAGGAACTACTGGAGAGAGTCCAATGGAGAGCTACAAAGACGATTAGGGGACTGGAGCATCTCTCTTAAGAGCAAAGGCTGAGAGACCTGGGTCCATTTAACCTGGAGAAGGCTGAGAGGGGATCTTATAAATACTTGTGAATATGTAAAGGGCTGGTGTCAATAGGATGAGGCCAGTCTTTTTTCCATGGTGTCCAGTGATAGGACAAGGGGCAATACGTACAAACTGGAACACAGAAAGTTCCACCTAAACATAACGAAAATCTTTTTTACTATGAGGGTGACAAAGCTCTCCAACAGGCTGCTCAGAGAGGTGGAGTCTCTTTCTCTGGAGACTTTCAAAAGCAGCCTGGACACATTCCCATGCAACCTGTTTTAGGGAAACCTGCTTTAGCACATGGGTTGGACTAGATGATCTCCATATGTCCCTTCCAGCCCCTGCCATTGTGTAATTCTATAATTATTTAAATATCTTAAATGTTTTGGAATAAATTTCTTGTGGCAAATGTCTATATTGTAAGTAACCTAGCAAAGTGTCACTATTTTTTTAAAAAATCTTAGAAAACTGATCTGGAAAAGAGCTGGAAAAGTTAATTCTCCCAGCTGAAGAGAGATCAGCTGTTCCTGTGTAACTTCTGACAGACTTTCCCACTTTATTTTAGAAAGTACCCATGTCCACAGTCTCCCTGAGCAAGCTGCTCACATGCATAGGTTTGGGATTTTGTTCTGATGCTTAACCTAAATCCTCTTTTCTGCAGTTTAAGTCAATTTAAATGTGTTAAGCTGATATTCATGCCATTAGAATGAAAAAAACTGTGTGTTTTCTGTTGGGAAATCCCTCAAACTTGTGGTATGAGAGGGTTAAATAGAGTACAGACCCTTTTTGACTACTCAAAAAAGTCAAGAGTTTTATTGCTAATTAACAAATAATTACACTTCTTTTAATGAAATCTGATAATTTATAGTGTACTTTTATTGTCCTTCAATGAAAGCCATGCAAAAATTTGTGAGGTTTTTCGTGGATGAGCCGGTTAATCAGTTTTCTGATCAACATTCTGTAGCTGCCAGCTATGGTCCTCGCAAAGAACAAAAATTGATTCATCATAATAAACAGACGTGTTCTTTAAACTAATTCTTAGTAATAACAGTGGGTGTATTTTTGCCAATATAGCTCAGTCTTGACCAGTATCTTTCTGTGTGCATGTGAAAATTTCCACTTTCTGCATCAGGCAACTGCTCTTTGGGTCTTTCTGGAATTAACACACCTTTATGTTTATGGAGGCAGGGGGTTATAAAAAATCACGGAAGAGCTGTTGGACACCTACCTAGTCATGCAAGTGCTGGATCAAGTAGTCCAACCCCAACTACGTCTGTTGGTGACAGCCACCAAGTATGCATCTGCGTCTTGGAGAGAGCACAGTCCCATGCCATACAGTTGTTGCCTTTTTTAAGCAAGATGAGGGAGCAAGGAGGATGGTTGCTGGATTCTTGGGTCCAAATCACCCACCAAGTATGTCTGTGGGGATCATACCCCACCTTTGGTGCACAAGTAAAGTGATTGGAGTTTGAGACTGAATCTAAACAGTTTCTACAGTTTCTTCGAAAGGAGTAAACACCTTTCTTACCATGAAGGGGAAACTTCTTCCTCCAGGAAGGAGAAATTTTAAAAGGATTTTTATTCCCAGACAGGAGGTTTTGGAGCTCAAAGTTTCAGGGCCATTCTAGTACCAAAACTTCATCTTTAGCAAAGGACATTGTACAAAACCACGGTCAAATCTTAAGTGCTTCTTCTGCACTTCTTCATAACAGAAAGAGTCAACAGAAATTCTCAAATCAGAGGATTTACTCAAAGGATCATACTGTCCTCCTGAGTGCCAGGAGTGATCTCCATCCCAAAGAGCTCAGGCCGAGATTTTTGCCTGGCCCATAGTCTGACCACTGTGCCACTGTTGTGTTGAGAGCAGGTCTGTGGGAGGAATGTCATCAGCAACATCAAGGAGATTCTTTAACATACTGCAACAAAAACTCATACTTTAAGTGTGAACTAGTTTACAAAACTTGAGTACTTCCATTTTGTGTCAAGCCACCAAGGAATCATCAAAAATGAACAAAATCTAGTACTGCCTAAGTGGGAAGCAGGACACTACCTTCTCCCCTCACACCATGCTGTCCTTAATTTTTTTTTGTCCGTCCTTTTATTGTGGGAGTATTTGCTCTCCATGAGGAAAGGATCTAACTACATACTCTGAGATGTCTGCAGCTCTAGTCCTTTAGACATGAGATTTCCTGGCCATTAATGACTCATAAAATAGGATCCTTCTGGGGTTAGTGGCAAAACAATTCAATATATTAAGAAATGCACAATAGAAACAATTAGTGTGAGTTTCTCAAACGTTCTTCTGCCTGTTTCAGTGCTCCACTTAACGTATGCTGTAATGCATCATTCTGCTCAGGAACAGTGTCAAAGTTATAAGTGAAAAAATTAACAATCTCATGCAGCATAGACCACAATAAACATAATAATTTATTCCAATGAGTCTTCAAAGCCCTTTTAAACTACAAACAAAAATGTTAGAGGGTATAAATCAAAATTGGTTGTCATTGCCTTATCCTACATTTTCCTGCGTTATTAGTTGGTATAAACTGCACTATCTTATAATCCTGAGTATGTTTTAACATCTTTGTATTATCTTTGGATGGCTTGATTTTATTTTCAAATGTTTTATCTAGACTTTCAGTATTTGCTGTGTATTGCTAGTGACTTTTAGTTTGGATAAGGAAAGTTTGATAATAATGTTCTGTCTAATTGTGCTGCTGTGGTATGATACCACACCATGTATTTTGGTTTTTCAAATCAGTATTTGCCTTCTGTTATATTTGCATATATACCTTTTGTGGTAAATGCTAATTGGAAATGACAGAGTTCTCTTTTAATTTAATTAGCATAATTGCACACAGAAAGGAGTGGAAATCTCTTTTATTTATGTAACATTTATTAAGACTACCCAGAATATCATTGTCGTTGGAGTTTCCTAGGTAACCTTAAGAATTTTGAATGTCACCTTAACAGAACAGCTCGATATCTGAAAATTCCTGCAAAGTTATAACACTGGAGAAAGACTGTCAGCCTTGATTTAATCCATTTTTTACCTCTTCTACACAAACCATATTAACAACCTGATTTTCAGAATTTTCGTCTTTAATTGTTTCATGTTTCTGTCTTTTTACTGTGTGTTTTTTGGAGACTGAAAGTCTTGTTTGAGAAATGTGGTCCTTACTCCACTATGCTCACAGGGAAAAAGAACAAGTCCCCTGTGTGCTGACAGCAAAGATGATGCTAGGTGGCTGGAGCTGCTGGGCAGATTTCTAGTTCTATCAAGTAGATCTGTCAGTGGAGTTTGCTCCCATCAAAACCTCAGGATCTAAAGCAAGCAGTTGGTACTGGTACTTTCTGGCATGTGTGTAAGTCAAGTGAAGAATAGGTAGCATGGTTTTCAGCAATGACATGTGAGGTAGGCTGTGAAACTCAGCTACAAGACAGATGTAACGGACAACCCTTTTACTCAGTGATATGCATTCTGCAGACTCCCTAAATGTCCCACTTTATTTTAGGTAAGCCATTTCTATTTTGTCAAATTTCCTCACACATGTCATTCAGAAAGAAATTCACGGGAACCTTTGGGAGGAAATGATTATTTCAGGTACCATGGAGAGCTCACAAAACCTCATTTCCCAGGTAGTCCTTAGCTACTAGGAATTCAGATCCACAATAAAATATCCAAAACCACAGCTGAACTATCAGAAGATTTCTGCAACATTTCTGAAACCTGAACTGTTAATCTTACCATGAGAATGAGAAAATAGCCATACTAAAACTTGCAAAATTCTCTGAAGGGGCCTTTTTCACAGATTTTTAAACTCCTCCTTCACAAAAGCACACAATCTCCATTGACTCTAAAGAGAATAAAATCCTTCTATATATGAGGGCATGTACGAATAGGCCACTACACAATCATAGGCAAAGTTGATGGAAATGGTATAAGGGTTAAACCACAATAAGATCTCAGTGGTCTATTTTTAAAAAAAAATGTCTTTGGGTTGGGTAGTTTATTACTATATGAGGGATCTTCATAAACAGAACTATATAAAGTTTACAGGTGTTTAATTTTTAAATTTTTAAAATTAACTTAATTTCCATACTTCAAGCTTTTGCAGAAGTTAACTGGAGCACATAAAAATTGCTATCAACGTGATAATTTTTGTTCTGAGAACAAACAAATCAAATATTGTAATAACCTTTCTATATAAAATATGAAAAATAAGCTTTTTCTTACTTTTAGTGAAGGGCAACTTTCATATACAATCATAGAATTGTTTTGGTTGGATAAGACCTCTAAGATCATCAAGTCCAACCATTAACCCAACACTGCAGGTCATCACTAAACCTCAGCACCACATCTATACATCTTTTAAATCCCTCCAGGGATGGTGACTCAACCACTTCCACAGGCAGCCTGTTCCAGGGCTTGACAACCCTTTCTGTGAAGCAATTTTTCCTAATATCCAATCTAAGGACTCTTCTGTGCCTCTGTTTCTCCAGGCTCAACAGCCCTAGTTCCCTCAGTTGCTCCATGTAAGGCTTACTCTCTAGACCATTCACCAGCTTCATTGTACTTCTTTGGACACAATCCACTTCAACGTTCTTCTGGGAGTGAAGGGCCCAAAACAGAGCACAGTATTCGAGGTGCAGCCAAATACAGAGGGATGATCATTTCCTTATTCCTGCTGGTCGCACTAGTGCTGATACAAGCCAGGATGCTGTTGGCCTCCTTGGCCACCTGAGCACACTGCTAGCTCACATTCAGCTTGATGTCGATCAATACCCCAAGGTCCTTTTCTGCTGGGCAGTTTTCCGGTCACTCTTCCCCGAGTCTGGATGTTGCATGTGGTTATTGTGACCCAAGTGCAGGACCCAACACTTGGCCTTGTTGAGGCTCATACCACTGGTTTTGGCCCATTGATCCAGCATGTCCAGATCCCTCTGTAGAGCCTCCTTACCTCAAGCAGATCAACACAACTGCCTGACTAGGTATCATGTGTAAACTTGTGAAGGTGCCCCTGATCCCCTCATCTAGATCATTGATAAAGATATTAAACAGAACTGGCTCCAATACTGAGCCCTTGTGACCCCACAAGTGAGCAGCACTTGTGACCGGCCACCAACTAGATTTAACTCTGTTCACCACAACTCTCTGGGCCTGGCCACCCAGCCAATTTTTTTATCCAGCGAAGCTTACGAATGCTCATCTGCAGGGGCTCAGATCAATCACAAGATGATCAACGTGATCAAGTGAAAGCCGTTTATTTAGTAAAACATTGCTGTTTTATAATCTCTTTGGCATACCACGCAGTACAATCTATTCCACTATTGGTTACATTGTGCATATCATTTACCTAGCAACAATTTCTAATTGGTAGCACATATTCTTCAAGTACTTGCACCTGCAACTTAGCTCAGCCCCTGTGTTTACAGTCAAGCGTCTGGGAATCATTTGCAATTAGCCTTCTCTCTCTTTTCTGGCCTTGGTCGATGTCCTTCAGGTTCAGGTCTTATCTGCAAAAATCAGCTGCAAAGGCACAGCTGCAAAAACTCAACTGCAAAGGCTGGATTGCTCACACTTTATGAGAAATTCCTCTACACTCATCCAAGCCATGAGCAGTTTCTCCAGAAAAATGTGAGAAATGGTGTCAAAAGCTAACGTCCAGGTAGACAACATCCACAGCCTTTCCCTCATCTACTAGGAGGGTCATCTTGTCATAGGAGGAGATACGTTAGTCACACAGGATCTGCCTTTCATAAGCCCCTGCTGGCTGGGCCTGATGACCTGGTTGTCCTGTACTCTCACTTCTCCTTTAACTGCTTTTAGATAAGCTTATGGAAACTGATATAATTTCATTCATGCTACCATATGAATTCTAATAGAAAGACCTGGAAATGGTACACTCCAGTATCTTATTAACATGAATATTACCACAGAAAATATTGCAAGTCATGTTATGAAATTTCATTAAAACTAACCCTACATTCAGCACTAAATAATGTGCTGTGAGGAGGAACCTTGTTAGATGGGAGGAGTAACTGTCTTTGTTTTTTTTTCTAAAGCCAAGGAATTACCATCTTGAATAGAAGTGAATTCTAAAATAATTGAATTTATTTCCATTCAAATAACACTTTGGATCCCTACTGGAAAGAGACCCTGTTCCTCAATGTCAGTGTTGAGATAGTTGCTGAGTTTTATGCAAGAATAAATACTTCCAGGCATAATCCATGGGCTACACAGTCACTGTGGTATGGCCTTCTTTTCCTTACCATTTGTAACTTTACAGTGCAGGTGGAGCACATTTTAAGTGCATTAGAAATGAAACATTGCTCAAAGAATGAACTTTATCATGTGTTGCCATTGGCATCTTAAGTAATTTTTAAGAAATACTTTAATCATAAAGTTCACACTGCATAGTCTTTTTCTACGCTGTTATAATAATACAGGGAAATTTCCTTCAATGGAAATGTATCTGAAAGGAAGTCGATTTACAGCTCTTCCATCTGTTGCTGTAGCTGACTGAGAAGAGCAGTGTGAATGGTTGCTACTGGTGTGATAGAGCTGCAAAAAGGAACTTAACCTTAGGCTAAAGCTGGGTTAGCAAGCTCTAAGGACTTATTTCATTCCAGCAAAATAACTCAGAGTTTCTGCTGCTAGAATAAGCCTTTGGCTTGTAGATGGGACTTTGGCACACTATATGATTCAGTCCTTTTTGTGCATCCACAACGACCTTGTGGGCTACACAAGTCATTTCCAGACCCTTCTGGTGCGGTGTTTGTAATGACCAGATTGCCCTTTTATGTAGCCAAGTGAAAGAGACTTTACAGCCCTGGAAAAAAAGTTCAGGAAAATGTGAAATGTGATACGGAAAATCTCTGAATACTCAGTGTGCTGCAGAACAAACTAAATCTTGAGAACTCCTGGACTGGAAGGATGAGTTTGCAGCATTTTTTTCCCCTTTTCCACCTCAGTTACCCATTTCGGACATGTTTTGTCAGGCTGCAATGTATGGCTAAGCCATTCAGTACCCCTATTCCCACACTGCTCATTATCAGTGCTTCTGTCTTCCCACTCACCAGGTTCAGAAATTGTTACTGTTTCTGGATTCACAACTTCACTTTCAACTGAGCAGAAAAAAATGTTAGTGATAAAATAAAACATTATTGAAAAGAGCTTATCTAGGCTAAGGGAATTGGTCTCAAAATGGTCAGGAGTCTGTCCCATATGAGGAAGAGCAAGACTCAGTTGAGCTGGGAACAGAAGTCATTTGCCAGTGTAGCAGTGATGCCCTTGGCAATGGCAGTGGGCCCATGAAAAAAGCTAAATACTTACCCTGTCTGGGAGGTAGTCAGGTGATCTTTCAAAATCCAGATAATTCTCAATTCAGTTATTGAATAATACAGGTTGGAAGGGACCTCCAATTCTCTAGTCCAGCCTCCTGCTCAAAGGAGGATCATCTTTGACTGTGAAAAAGGAAAGAAACAAAATGCCACTAGGTAAAAGTCTAAATCAGCACTGTACCCACTTCTTTCATAAAAATCATACCCCTTTTGGAATTTGCTGCCACGTGACCAAAGTTGTTTCCTCTAAATTATGTCTCCCTGTGTCATTTTCTCTAGCTTCTTTTCTTTTGGAAACATCTGGATTAACCTGCAGTGACTCCTCTTGCTGAGGAAAATGGCCTACTGTATCCCTCTCCTGTTAGAGGTATCCAAAAGGACTTTCACACACAGAACATCTCATATTCCAAGTTCAGTGTAGCAGTGGGCATCGTATTTCCAATTTGCCTACTATGCTGTACCTACTGTGGCTGTGCTGTGCTGCAAGCGGTACAAGGGAGCAGTCTTCTGCACTGCCCAATACATTTACACTACTTGGTAGCCAGCATCGCAGAAGTGTAACTAGGAATTGAATAAAATTACGTGGTTGAAAGCATAAATAGGAGTATGCAACTTCAGTAAGCTCCCTGAAATTTCTGACAACTAAGATCTAAGAACAGTCCTGGCTCTCTCAAAGGAGTCATGGAGAGCTAGACCCCATCGGAAAACACAAGTCCTAATCAGAGAGTTAGTGCATCTCAGCATAGAAGAAAATTATGTGCAATGGGTTCTCTCATCCAGAGCTTCCATGACCATTGCTTCATTTCTAAGTAGTGCTGCTCCCTCACCCACTTCCTTTCAGGCCGTTTCTTTGCAGCCATAGAGGATGTTTAATTTGTTTGCAGATCATTTATCCACTCAATGTTTCTGTAAGTGCTTCCAGCAGCCTTCTCCCTTTTGGCAGATCTGGTCAGCCTCTGTGCCTTAGGAGGAACTCAACTCTGGCCCCCACATAGAAGAAAGTTGTTTGCATAAAAGTTTCACTTAGAGCTGTTGAAGCCCAGAATTATGCAAGATCCTGAACATACCAGTATTCTGAAAAATATTAGTAGCTTCTCCCTTCTCCTAAATCATTCAGAAATTTAGCAAGCAGTGGGAAGTTAGTGGAGATATATAATGTTAGCTATGCAGGACTTTGTTTTATCTTTTATGACTAGAGAATGCCTAATAGGGTATAGTTGGAACAGGGTATGTGTTGGGTGATGATATGGCCTTCTGGATTATCAAACTCAAGTTGCTCAAAACACCTGCAATCTTGCTCTTGACAATGGCCATTTACACATGGAACAATACAGAAGGGCAGGAAATTGCACATTTTCTTTGGGAACTTATGAAAGCAGAGGAGGGAAGAAACAAACTCTGGTGCCTGTCATTTGATGCATGAATGTTGATGGACTGGTCTTCATGAATGTTGATGGACTGGTCTTCACAACATAGGTAAAAAAACCCCAAAGATCTTTATCTAGATGATCTGTAAGTACTACCAAATTACTTTAGTCAGTGACTTGATATTCGATATTGAATTAACTTCTATTTCTTTGATGAGCATTTTATTTTTGATTACTTATCATTTGAGGGTGAAAAAAGGTTTAATGGTGTATCACAGCAAAATTAATTTTATCCTCATTCTCTATTTTCTTTAGTGCATTACTGGGCAAGCCTTTATATCTAACCTGATGCTCTTCATTTGTCCATCTTTTCTAAGATTTCTGCCATTGTAACTTACAGAAAGTAGCTCCAGTTATGTTTCAGTATTAAGCTGGTACCATGGACTAATTTAAAGTTCCTTTCTTACTGCAGTTACTATTGAAGGAAAATTACTGATAATTATAATGAACTCATGCAATCTTTTCACTTTCAGAAGTTCTCATGAACAAACACCAGCTTTTATAAACCCTTCAGTGCTGGTTTGTCACGTGGAAGGCAACTGAAGTCAGGCTGTAACTCAGCATCTCTGTAGGAGTCCAGTGACAGATGTATTTCAATTAACTGACTGATTACTCTGACTCTGTTTTGTGGGTTGAATTTTTTGTTTGTTGGTTGCCTTAAATCTAACCATCAGCTTCTTATTCTACAGATAAAAGAACTGCCATTTTGTCATTATCAAATGTAAAACTTCAGTGGCTTTGACTTTACTTTAAAGTCCTGCTTTACAATGAAGATTTCCCAATGGAAAAAGAAAAGGACCACAATCTCTCAGCATTAACCAAAATAGGAAGTGATATCTGTAACTAGGGTACAAGCAATTCTCTGACAATTTAGGTTAATGGAGTTTTCTCTGTGAATTGCCACAGAGCCCTTTATGACAGAAAAGAGACCAGTAGTTCCACTGCTGAAGTCCCCAAGTATAAAAATGTGCTTCCTTTAACAGTCTAAATTCAGACCTTATTTAAGTCATAAAACTGAGTCGATGATCACAAGATCTGAATGTGTCTTCATAACTTACTAACAATGAATTGAAAATCACTTTCCAAAAGCTTCAAGTTTTAGTGAATAAAACATAAGTCGTGCTTTCTTCTCTCAGCACACACTTTGGTATCAAGACATAAGCACTGACTGTGAAGTTGAGTTTGAACGAGACTTTTCATCTTATACCGCCAAACTTTGAAAAACATCAACGCCCAAAGGTACCAGAAGTTAGACTAGGACAAACACACTTCTTTCAGTAAAATGAACTAAGACATTTGCTTTTGAGGGCATGGTTTTAGCTTCCTAATTTCATTCTAAGGCACAAGAATTCTCATAAAAGTGAGAATCAGAGATTCTTCATTTTCACCAACTTGCCCTTTAACTTGAATAAAAATATCACTGCAGGGTGAGAGGAGGAGTGATGGAGGAAGGACAAAGAATCTATTCTTCTTTGTTTCTAATTCCAAGGTCAGTTAAATCAGGATAAGTTGGCAGTTCTCTAGAAGTCTGTGGAGATAGGTCAGGTTTATAGTAGTCTGGGAGAACTAGGTACTAATCTGCCTAAAGAAGTATATCAGCTGCAATAAGACTGCAGGACTTGTTACAGCTGTAGAATACTGAGTATCATTAGCTTCCCCTCATTTATTTTACTGTTAGGCTTGCAGCTTTTGTGTTGAAGTGGCACACATGAAAATAACAACAGTCTGCTGCTTCTGTGCCCTGTAATTCTCTGTGACATTATTAGTGAAAAAATTAGGGCGTAGATTGCTTTGGTAAGAGGTATGTGGCCATCCACATTTTTCTATAGAAGAGAAAAATGTCTTTTTGCCCATTTAGTTCTGTGAATATATTTATTGTAAGGTGAAAGGTACAGCTAGCTTATGAAAAGAGAGAATGGAAATGGCATTATGAGGCACTTTTACATAGGCTTTCAAATAGCAATCATCCTAAGAATGCTAATGGATATATGGAGCTCACCGGCTTCCCTGTTTCTTAGGACCATAGGCTAGGTGTCATCTTTGACCTTTATTTCTCCTCATGTAGCATCATATCATAGAATGGCTTGGATGGGACATTAAAGATCATCTAGTTCCAACACCCCTGCCATGGGCTGGGACATCCTGCACTAGACCAGATTGCTCAAAGCCCCATCCAGCCTGGCCTTGAACACCTCCACAACCCCCCTGGGCAACCTGTTCCAGTGTCTCATCACCCTCTCAGTGAAGAACTTCCTCACATCTAACCTAAATCTTTTAAGTTTAAAGCCATTACCTTGTCCTACCGTTACAAGCCCTTATAAAAAAAATCCCTCTCTAGCTTCCTTATAGGCCTCCTTTATGTACTGGAAGGTTGCTATAAGGTCTCTGCAAAGCCTTCTCTTCTCCAGGTTGAACAAACCCAGCTGTCTCAGCTTGTCTTCATAGGAGAGGTGGTTCAGCCCTCTGGTCATCTGCACTGCCCTCCTCTGGACCCACTCCAACAGGTCTGTGTCTTTCCTGTGCTGAAGGCTCCAGACCTGGAGGCAGTACTCCAGCTGGGTGTCTTGTGAGAGTGAAGTAGAGGAGGGGAACAGCACCTCCCTTGACCTGCTGGTCACACTTCTTTTGATGCAGGCCAGGGCATGACTGATTTTCTGGGCTACAAATCCACACTGCTGGGTCATATTGAGCCAACACCCCCAAGTCCTTCTCTGCAGGGCTACTCTCAACCCACTCCCATCGCCCAGCCTGTATGTGTGTGTGGGATGTAGGTTTTCTCACTAGGATTGCCAGGAAGTTATTACCAGTACTCAGCTGATATTTAGAATATGTTGTCTATATCTAGCATTTTATCTTGTCTCCCATTACTTTTGTATGTAGCTCACATTTTTTTTGCCATTACCTATGAACTGCTGTTGAGTGACGGGAATTGTAACTGAAACGTTGCTTATAGCACCAAGTTTGACTGTTGTCCAAAGGGAGCACTTGGTACCAAGCAGACAGATATATTCAATCACTAGAGAGCAAATCCTCCTTTCTCAGCAGTAAGAAAAGCAAACACTAGTTGTAAAAACTTCTGTAATGAACACAACAAGAGGAAATTCAAATGCCTGGTCTTAACAAAAGTGGAGTTGGTTTCTCCTCTGTCTTACAACTTGCCCTGTTGTATATACTGTGCAATAAGAGATGGCACTTCTCTTTCACAGTGTTTTCCATCATGTTAGTGACAGTGTCCAGTGAAAAGAGTGACAAATGCCATGTATGGGCATGACCTCAAAAGCCTGCTGAAGCAGCTGTTGTGCCCAGTACTCCTTGTGGGGAAGTAAGGGAGAAAGCTGCAATTACCACAAATGGGAATTTCAAATGTTAGCAAACTGAGTGTGATCTGTGGAACACATTTCTATTTTTTTTCAGACTTCTGTATCATACCTACCATAAATTTATTATCTATTTATGCAGCAGGATATAATCCATGTCTCAGTGACAAAATTTAATTTCATGTATTTTTAATTTTTATCTTCAGCTATTCTTCAGTCTTAAAATTGTGTGTGAGCAAATGAGTCTGCAGGTTTTATGGAGTGCAATTTCTATTAAGAAGATAAGGATATTCATTTTAATTTTGCAGAAATAGGGTACTGACTTTCTGATTCTCTCCATACAAACACAAGTTTATGATTTTCCCTATAGAGCTCAAACAAACACCTCCCCATCTATACTTATTGCTAATTCTCAAGGTGTCCTCAGACTAACACTGCTTTTGTAGAGGACCATTTCCTGCAATCAGCCTTAGCATCTTTTGTGAACCTGCTTTGCCATTTATTAACACTAAACAAATGGTCCAAAGCAGGTAAAGGGCTGTTTCGAGGTCAGTGCAGATAATTCAAAGCAAGATAATAAATTAGCTTCATGTCCTCTTGTTACTTACATTATAATTAAGAGAATACCTATGAGCTAAGTTATAGGGTTAGTATAAAAAATTCAAGGTTTGTATAAAAAAATGCAGTGGCCAAAGGGGATAAATTTGGCTAACTGTGTTCTAAACATGTCAGTAGTGACTATCAGGTTAGGTCCTTTCACTTCATTTAAGGAGGTTTCTATAAAGGACTTTGGTCATCTTCTGTGTCATTTTGTCTTTTTTACATATTGCCACTGATAGAGCTTTTGCAAAGACTAAAAGAAAAGGCTGACTGACATTTCTGAAAAGCATGTAATTAGTTGTACATTAGTGAGCTTTCAGATATCAGCTGAAGCAGCTCTGCTTTTTATAAGCATTTGACAGAAGCTAGCCATTGTCATGAGTACCAGCTTCCTTTGTTGTAGTTCATCAAATTGCTATGGGTACCACACAATTTGTTTTAAGTCGAAGTCTGCCACATATTTCTGATAACAGGAGGCAAGGTTCAATCTGGCAGGTTTTAGATACACACCTATGGAGAGAAAGCTCAGGTCAGAAGCACTTACCATGCAAAAGTCATTACCTTGTTGTGTATTTAAATTACCTACAGAGGAGCACTCCATCTGTGGTAAGAACTTATTGGGTCTCCTCTCCACAGTGAAACATCTGAGTGTCAGGTAATCTCTGAGAGTAAAGACACTTTGAATACACTGGGAGAGTGATATTAGCAAAAGGTTTTTCACTGAGAGGGTGGTTGGTCACTGGAACAGGCTCCCCAGGGAAGAGATCATGGCACCAAGCCTGCCAGAGTTCAAGGAGCATCTGGACAATGCTCTCAGTCATATGGTTTAGTTTTAGGTAGTCCTAGCAGAAGCAGGTAGTTGGATTTGATGACTTAAGGGTGCCCTCCTACTATTCTATGATTCTTTTATTCTACATTAATAAAATGAGATATTTTCTATGGTTATTGTATATGAGTTGTATATACTTTGGTTGTATACTACCAGTGGTAGTTGTATTTATAATCAGTTGTTTTAATTTATTTTATAATGCGTGACACAGCTGAACATTATTATTTTGGTCTCACTTAACTGGAAGTTAGTACAACTTTTTAGTGGAGCTGCTTGAATGATTTTTTTTTTTTCTCCCCAAGAGCAGAATCAAACCAGATACACGATTTTTTGGTGATGTTTTCAGGTAATGTAAGTAGACTGTCCCAAAAGAGATGTGCAAAACAGCTCTGTGTAATTTATCTTTTACATTCTCATGACAAACTCAAATCTCAAACAGTTTTTCAAGTATTTTGATTTGGATGATGAACCTTTGGAGTGAACTGGGCAATTTATAGGTTGAAATTAAAATAATTTGTTATGAAGGCTAGTGACATTTGGCAGTTCAACTAAGTTCTACTTTGGGATGCTGGAACATGAAGTAAAATTCACGTGTTTTAAATCTGTGAAAGCTCAGGATGAGAAAGAAAGATTTTACAACTAAGAAGATTGCCTCCTTTTTTTGATACGTGACCTGTAGGGTTTTTTTTCTAAGGTTTTAAATAAGGTTTTTTTAATAATAATTTTTTAAAATTTTTCCAAATTTTCCATAAAATCCCATTGTGGATGCCCTATACCTGGAAGTGTTCAAGGCCAGCTTGGATGGCGCTCTGAGCAACCTGGTCTAGCGGGAGATGTACCTGCCTATGGCAGAGGTGTTGGAACTAGATGATCTTTAAGGTCCCTTCCAACCCAAGCTATTCTATGATTCCGTAAAAATGAGCAGCAGTAGAACATTTGATGACAGAGCCATGCAATCCATTGAATAGGCACATATTTACTTTGTAAAATGAGTGGCATATGCCATCACAAGGCTTAAATTCTAGTTCTATTTCTATAATGTCTTCTAATTGTGCCCATAACACAGTATTATTTCCAAAAGACACTTAGGAGAACGCTTAACACATGCATAAAAAGAACACAAATAATTTTTTTTTCCCTTTGTTGGCTTTGCATGTCACAGAATAAACCCAGCAGCATTATCTAAGCTATCCACCTTCCCCCTGACAGGATCCTCAGCTTTCCTTAACCAATTCCTAGCAGACAATTCTCTTCCTTGTTCTCAGATATCCCCAGTGAGAGATCTTGCACAGTGTATGCACATGATGAAACCCAGCACCCGTCTGTCCTTACAGCTAAAAATTATTTCCCAATGTCTAACTTTAATCTCTCATCTACTTTACTCATACACTTGAGATCTCTCATTTGCTGGTTCTCAGAATATTGCAGTCCCAAATGACTTTAGGTGGCCTTCAATATATACAATAAATCTTGTCACTTGGACACTGAGTGAAGGATTACTGTTTTTCATGCACCAAAATGAAAATGCAGAGCTCAACATTTATGTCTGCTTCTGCTGTTTATCGTTATTCATGCTGTTTCTGCATGGCTTCTAGCACTGTTTCCCAGTCATGGTTATCAGTCTGAAATGTGGCTATGACTACAGCTGGGTCTTTATGCAGCCATGCAGTTACCTACCTCTCAGAAGACTAGGACTTCTGTTATTTCTGACATAGAGAATACTGTTTAGGAAAAAGGCATGGCAGGTATATCCTACGAAAGCCTGCAGTCTTATTTACAGTGGTGTGATTCTCTTTCAAGGTTTGTTTGTGTAATTTCTCTTTGTAGCTGTTCTGTTATGTTTTGTTTGAGACTTAGCTCATGCATGTTATGTGAAGCAGCAAGTGTCCCCTGCTACCTGTTATTAGCAGAAGAAAGCTCTTTTATGATGGTTCCTAGGCACATTTTTAGTATATGTAATGGTAATTATATTTGGAAAATGATGTTCCTTGCCAAGTTTTTTTGTGCATAGTATAATTAAAATTTGCAGCACTTATCTTATCTTGCATACCTCTATATGAGAAACACTGTAGTTAGACAATTTGCCATTTGTAAGTCATAGGAGAGATTTTAATCCAAAACCTTGAATTGCTTATCAGTAGGAATTCCAGTTACCACAAAGCTATTATTGTTATTTCTAGCAGCATCTATTTTGCAAATTTCAAACACTGCCTTGCCTTGACAGACACCATGGAGTGATCAGCTGCTTAGGTAACTCATGCATCCCGATAAGATGTCTTTCTGAATCCATTGATCTACAATAGCCACACAAAGGATAGAAGTTTGACATTCAGGTTAATTCTTATTTGTTCAATTAAAATGTTATCATTTTCATAATAAATTGTACTTTAAAAATTTCTTTAAACTTTCAAACCCAAGAACTTTTTGTTTTCGCAGTCTTTAAATTTGAAAATCCAAAATTTTAAAATTTTAAAAACAAAAAAATGTGTATTGGTTAATATCTACAAGCTCACCTTCCTTGCAGAGCCTAGGCCTTTTGTAGTCCTAAGTGTTGTCGTGAAGAAGAAATTCCATGCAATTCAAATCAAAAGCAAACATAAAATATCTTAAGATACTATTTATGCTTCAACAGTATGACATTCCAGCTGACATACTCACGGTATCAAAATACTTGCTTTTGCCTCAAGAAGTGCCCTGACTCTCATCATGTATTTCATTAGCACAATTAAACAGGGTTTGCCTTTCAGTAGTTAGAGTAATTCCAGGAGTTAACTTCATTAACCTATTCAGTAAAATTGTAGTTTATGTACATGTAAAATAGCTTTTAGTTTGTAAATCTCTGCTCATAGTTGCTAAGTAGACTATAAATAAGCACAGGTTCTAAGATGAGGCTCTAATAACTGAATCTAATTTGTCTTAAATCCCTGAAGTCCTGCAGTACATGTCAGATACCCGCTAGGTGACTCCCAGCTTGCTGACTAAAAAGAAAAAGACTCCCTGGGTTACTGGAGCTAATAAATAACATTGCAGATTTATGCTATTAAATGCTACTGAAGTGCTATAAGGTAAGAGTGACAATCAACTTTCTTATTCTTTAATACTGATACACAGAGTTAATGATTTAACACTGACACCTCTCACACAAGAAGACACCTTTCATTCCTGAAGATTCTCATGGTTGATTGAGCTGATTTAACATAGATCTGTTCCTAACCAGCCCTGGGCTGAATGACAGCACTGTTTTAAGCACGAAAAGGACTTCAATGCAAAAAGCGAAACTTTTTTTTTTTTTTTCCCCAGGTGAAAATATGGGGAGGGTGTGAACTTTCTAAACTGTACACAGGAATGATGAGCTAATGCCTCAACTTCCAAAAAATATTGAGAATTGGTATGTTCTAGAGTGAACTCCAGGTATAGTGAAGTGTGAGATGAATTCAGAGGGGGACCAAGATCAGCATTAGAAAAACACATTCTTCAGCCATTATACACAGTTATTTCTTATTATAGAAAATAAAAAAGCGCTTTGTAAAAAGCACACAAGCCATTTTTATTTAGTACATTCTGCAAAAGAAGGAATGACAATAATTTCTAGAAATCCATCTAGTACCAACAAATTTGTAAAAATAAGTTTAACAGACTGTCTAAATGAGTGCATTTTGTAATTTTTACAAATGTGTAAAGAAACATAATGTCCCTTTATTTCCTTATTGCATAGAAAAATTTACCCTCATTCTTTTATGAAAGACTTTATCTTCTCATTAATTTTGGTACTTCTGAATGTTTTTCTATGAAGATGCAGATAAGAATTGCACTAATAGCAGTATCAAGATGCTTACAGAATTAGATTGCAGACTATAGTTTTGCCATTTGTTTCCTTCAACTGCTATCATCTTTTCTGTCTTCTTAAAGAAGCATTTCCATTTATATAAATATTTTGTTAATCTCTTCTTTTGCTGAGATTCAGAATTGTAGCTGTAGTGGCATTTCACCTCCAGCCATCAGAGTTCTTGTATGTTTTACTGTAATATAAGACACTGTACATCAAAGGAAATTTTTCTTGTTGTAGAAAACAACAGTTGTACAGTAGATGTGTTCCCTCTGAAAGAATCCACAAAAACACAACTGTATCAGTCTACAAATTATTCTTTCATTACATAGAAAAGCAAAATCCCAGATCTTTCTTACATGACAGTACAATTTGCTACCACCAGTCCCCTAAGGAGTGGAGTTTCCATATCCTTAACATCTTAAGATCCATTTAGGCTATAAAATAATACAACAGTGAAATGAAAATTATTTTATGTTGAAACATTTTTGATGATGAAAATTAATAGTAAAGAGCTCATGTGATTCCACAAAGGGTAGAATTATTCTCCAAAATTGTAACAGCACCTCCTCCAACTTGGCATAGTGATGGAAACTGTTATCATTATTGCTATGATCAAATTATATATAGACTGTTGGTTTATAGATGAGGCAGCTCTGTGTGTGTCTAGTTGCCCATTTCAGCTGGAAGTAGAAGGCACTGGACACAATACTTTCAATCCATCTAGCAGTTATGGAGGTGTGACTGAACCACATGAGCCCACTGTCTCACCTGAACTTGATAAATTGAATTGAAGCATGCAGAATCCAGAAAGGGCTGGGAGGACATCTTTCAAATGCCACTCACTACATATAGGTCTCAAAGAGTGTGACTGTTGGCAGAGTATGGGTGCTTTACCCCCTCTCTCATGGCCTTCTCTCCACAATGCTTCCTATCTCTTCCACCCTGTGCACTCACCCATGAGCTTCCTTGCCTCTCCTTACTCAAGGTATTGCTTTAACTTAATTTTTAAAGTGCAAGGCTCTCTGCCGTTTTGTACTATTTTACAGTCCCAAACTTGTCCAAGCAGGCCTGTCACACCACAGGTTTGATCTTCCTTTCAAAGCACATTCCTGTCATACTTGACTGCTCCTCAGCTGCTTCTGCTCCCCTATGCCTATTTCAAGAGCCAACAGAAGACCTCCTGGGCTGATTAACACAGACACTACAAATATTCCAGGCTTCATACAAATTGGCATGGATGGTCCTCAGCTGAGGTCAGGGATAAACTGATCCTCTGGAGATGTCTGCCACTGAAACCATTTCTTGTCAGCTGGAAAGACAATATCGGTAACTTACTTCTCAAAAAGCTGCAAATGTCACCAAGCAAGGGAAATCAACCTGCTACACTGCATATTTCTACTGTTACCCCTTACAAGACTTTACAGATCTACATCTCATGTTATGCCAAATCAGTGTTGTCCTTGTGAACACAGAACAAATTCATGAAATCTTTAGTGATTTCTAAAATTAGCTTAATTTTATTTATTCTATCAGTCTTGTATATTGCATTACTGAAGATTTCATGAGACAATTCACTAGATCAGAAAATCAGCTGGGAGAGGAAAGGATTTTATCTTACAGAGTTACTGACAAAGGACTTACATTAGCAGCAAATATTTTGACCAAGTATCCTACTTCTCAACACAGGTTTAAAGAATACCATTTAACTAAGGGATACTTTCCTGTGATATAGTGGGGTTATATTCTAGTTTTAGGGTTTAATCCATCAGTGCAGATTCTGGGACAATTTCTTAGGTGTTGTGGACTAAATCTTTCTCCAAATAACATTCAAGTAAATATGAAATAGTTCCATTGTTGTCACTGTTGGAAATCTAACAGTAGCAACAAGCACAAGGCAATCTTTCCTTTCTGCAGAGTAAATATTAGAAAAACTGTGGAATTAGATATTTCTAAATGCTCAGTGAGTATATGTATGAAATACTTTTTACTATGGTAATCACGAAGAGACATTACTAAAGGCATAGATGGCTGTGGATTTCCTAATTCCCATTAAGATGTGAGGGAATTACCTAAATTCTGTTGAAAATACAGAACTTGGTGGTATGCCACAGATCTCAGCTCAAGCATTCACCCTGCATAAAGAGAAGGCAGGATAAAGAGTTCAGAGGAGCTGAGTAAGAGGAAGGGAAAGTGTACCTTACATGTTTTGAAAGCCGTCATGAGCAGAAATGAAGGACATTGGTCCTTCCAGCAGAGGTCCACGAACCCAGGGCAGAAGTCAGTCCCTCCGCTCCTACACACAGACCTACTGCAGCCAGACAGACCTCTAAAGCTACAGTTTGATTTTTAATCTACATTAATATAAACTTTCCAAAGGTCTCCTCTAGCTGACTACAGAGCTGAGCAATTTACTTTGCTGCTTCTTTTCTGCATGGTTGCCTGGTTACTTGGTCTCCTTGAGGACCTCACTGATTAAAGTGCAGTTGCAATTTGGTGATTTGAAGACCCTGATCTGTTAACTAGATACAGAAATCCTTAGCAAAAAAAGAGTGATTGGTCAAGTGCCTGCTTTAGCGAAGTTACTTAGACACAGTTATGCACAAGAAAACCCAATCATCTACAATTTTTTCTCTTATACTGATAAATATACTACACATGAAATGAAGTTCAGTGGTATTAACTCACAATTTGTGTTATTGTGCCAAGCTGCACTTTCTTTGGCATTCTCTATTCCTATACTATGCCTTGCACTTGTTTAATGTACAACTTGATGGCTGCTTCCAGAAGCAGGTATAAAACTTTTTGAATGTTACAACATCCCAGTCTAATCAGCATGTTGTCACCCTGTTTTCTCTGGGCTGTCACAAGTTTGACTTTTGATATAATGTTTGGAAATAAGCTTCAATAAATGCAACAAATTGTATGAAGAGAGGAGCAGCATTGGGTTTGTGTCTTTTAGATCATACAGGGTTCAGAAACAGCAAAATTCCCTTCTTGTTGGTCTGTGTTTGTTGGCTGCTTTACTCTTTTTGATAATTGCAGCATATTTAGCACTAAAACTGGCCATAATTGGAATCAAATAAATTAATAGACAGCACACCATGAAGTTATCTAAAGCCTGCAGGAACTTACCACCACATAAATGTAAACAAAATTTTCATGCAAACAAGACAAAACATGATAAATATAGGATTTAAAAGTTGTCAGGGAATAGTTTTCCACAACGTAAAAAAATTTCTATCATGCATGGGTGAAGGTGGAAGTCTTTGGAAAAAGAAATCCAACACAAACTACGAAGATTAGACATTTTGCCAAAAAATCAATTGCAGCGTATATTTATCATTTTTACGTTTAATCAAAATTTCTATCTCACATTGAGTAAAATTTTCCTGATATAAGTTTAGGTAAAATGACTAAAATATTTAGAAAATATTCTGTCTCCAGAAACTGAAAAGAAAATATACTTAATAAGTATTTCCAGTCAATTTACTTGCAGCTTGATGTGGAGAACTTAGAATTTTGTAATCTGGCTAGTCATCTAAATAGTATGCTTTTGGGTTGTTTTTTGTTTTCTTTGGAATAAAGAGAACATTAAATCCATTGCCAGCAATGGTTAAAATTCTCTGAAGTCTTTAATTATATCTACCTTAATTTTTAATTATCCATGGCTTTTTGAAAGCCTTTGAATTTTGTTCCAGCACTCATTCAGCTGTTTCTGAATTACAGCAAGGCAAATAAAATGTCCTTCCTATTTGAGTAAATTTTAGGTATTTTCTTTGCTCCTATGACACTCAAAAATGCGAAATTGTTACAAATCAGAGCTTCAGAGGCCATCTGCTTTCTATTCTTATCCAGCAATACTTAACGTATGTGCGTGATTTTAGCACATTACTGAATAAAGATAGACTTGAGGACATAGAAAAAGACTTTGTTCAAGTTTTAATTTCTGTTAGGAATAATAGAGTATGACTGTATTATTTGTATTTAGAAACTCAGTATCATATTGTTTTTCACTCATTCATTTCCAGTTCAGTAACTTTTGATTAATTTTATACCTATGATCCTTCCTCTCAAATAACAGTAGGTATGCAACATATGAACTTGTGATGAATGCCTAGCCTTGTTTCCAACACAACAGGTATATAAATTGGAGAGAAGTAGCTGTTGCTCTCCTGTCGCAAAAGATGCAGTTTTCCTGTCACAGTCCCCTTTATCCAAATATGCCTACGATTCTATATGGAACAAAAATTATTTTCTTCAGGTAGATCAACAAGTAATGGGAGTGTATAATAACATAACAAGTCATGACAGCAAAATGCCAGTTAATAGCTAGTTTCTTTGTTTGCCTTCAGATAATGTATAATAATCCCCTTTTTTAATGCTAGTCACAATGTATGTTTACTTCTCTCACTGGTGATGGCAGATGGAAACCTGGATGCAGAAATTTAGACATCTAAATAAGCTTGATTCCATCCAGTATAAATGTATAAACATCTTTTACTTAGATGCTGAACAGTTTTAGCAAGCTGTACTGACAGCAAAATATTGGGAAAATATATAAGCTTTGTTGCCTTTTAGGAGACAAGGCACAGCTCATCTTTTTTTAAAAAAAATTCCAATTAACTGTACTACTGAGATTAATCTCAGACGATATTAAGCAAGAAGATGACATAGCCCTTAAAAGAAAATGAAAAAAACAAATCTATCGCAATATATTGCAACATGACAAAATCTCTCATACATATGGAATAGTATTTCCCATTTATAGACTTTCAGGAGATTTTGACACAGGTTTTCTGACTTCACAACCCAGGGTACAAAAAGAGGTGGCATATGTTGGAAAAGAATAGTATAATGAAGTGAAAAAACAGTCTCATTCTTACAGCAATGACTGATAAGTCTTAGTCAATCTTCAGAAAACTAAATATAGAAAGGTTCAGAGAGGATTAAATCTGCAGTAACTGAGGGTGTCTAAAATGGTTATGAAGTGAACATAAAGATTAATTAATTCAATAGATGAGGCACTGCTTAATAACATAATTACTTGAATTTATTGCAGATATTTCATAATATCTGCAAAATGAACACTTTAACCCTGGAATTACTGGCTGCATGATTCACTCCTTTCTACTGAATAGATTATTCACTTCATTGTTAACAACTATTCTACTTTTTATTATTATTATTCTGTGATTTTTTAAAATATATACTCTTATTTAGATCTCTTAAACATGCCAAATCTCCTCATTTATGAAAAAAAGATACAAACAATTTACTTTCTGGCAATGCATATAATACCTGGGGGATTCTGAGTGTGAAGATATTATTTCAGCTCTAACTTGTGGTCAAGAATCCTTCTATGCTTATATAGAAATGATAATAACTTTAAGATGTACTACATCTTTACCTGTGAGGTAGCACAATTCAATTATGGTAGAAAATGAAAATAAAAATACTGTCTTAGCTCAACAGAAAAATATGTGGCACAACTGGGTCCCCATGAGTTATGTTTCATTTTAAATACAGAAATACACATGTAGCTCTCAGTCTTAGGTGCCACCTGGTTTCTGGTTGCTTTTAAATACTGAACATAGTAAGCATCATTGGGTCACACACTCTTTAAGTTATAATATGCTACTTTTTCTTCCTCTTAAATGTGTCAGGAGATTTTCAAAGTTACTATTGCTACTCCATTTCTGTTTGTATCCTTGTTTCAGTATTATCTGCAAGCACCTGGTTCAGATCAAGTTTTCTTTTTGCTGTTGAGGATGTAAAAATATAAAAAATTGGGGTTTTTTACCTTCTGAAGATCTAGTATAACCAATAAATTAATCATGCCATCAGGAGTAAGATAGTTGTTGGACAGCATTTTATGAGCCTAACGAAAGTTCATTTTAGAAGCCTGTCCTGGGATTCTGCACACCCAAAATACTACTAATTTTCAATGTGGTTTAACTCTGTCACATTAGTTGCAGAGAATAAGCTGGGAGCTTTGAAGATGTGGAGTTGATCATTGAGCGATTAAAAGTGTGCAGAGAGAAGCTGCTTTCTGAAGGATCAAGAGACTAAAAGAAATTAAAGAATATCTAGTGATATGATCAGTTGAATTTTATCCTGGCTATTTCATGTGTATTAATCAATAAATCTATTCCCTGCTTTCAGAAAGTTTTGGGGTCAAATAAAAAAGGTATTTACCTAGTCAAACTTTCAAAACCACCTAAATGCCCTATACCTTTAAAAATGGATTAAAAACATTTGGTTACATTTGAAGAAATATGTACTTTCCATGGATTGAGTGGCAAGGCACATTAACATATAGAGGTGCCCAACCTAAGCAGTAATCTAAATGTATCCTCACAAACAACTTTTAAGTAACACCCAGGATGGCCTCGTCTTCCTTTATTCAGAGAATTTGTCCCTCTGACAATGGGTGTAGCTCTGTCTCCAGATCTAAATCAAAGTGCTTCCGAGTTTTTTTGAAAGACTGTCTCTATGTACTTTATTGATTACAAGCTCAAATGCTGGATATTGACCTACATTTTTTTTTTTGTTGATTATGTCAACATTAGGTCAAACTATTATTATAAAGAAATCAGCATGGATTTGTACATTCAACAGTTCTGACCTTTCCACTGTGTCTTATGGTTGATGTTCAGGTATCTTCAATATATTTCAAGCAGATGGGCAACAGATTATTATCATAGTATGTGAAGAGACTAAGTGACAATCACAAAGAATAAAACTACTCACATGCCTATGGTTTTAACCCATAAATAAGATAACCACATGTTTATTTCAGTATTAGTTGTTATGCATTAGAAAAACCCAAACTTTAAAAATGCAATGCATAACAACAATTGATGAAGCTGCTGCCAGATACGAATTTTAATGTACAGTGAATTGACCTACCAATCTACTAATGTGGATTTCCCACTTTTATTCATGAGCTTTGAACCAGGCCATACAAAATTCCTATCTGAGGAACCATAATTTTCAAAAAGACAAGAAGGGACTGAATGATCTCAACCTAAAAAAGTTCTTTAACACATAAATACATATGGTGTGTGGATCAGATTTCACAGCAACTTAAGTTTTTTGTCTCCTTTCTTATAAAGGAGCCATAATTCGGGTGAAAATGCTGAAAGGAGAACACAAGTCATAAGAGCAGTAGGAGAAATCCTTTCCCTTTGGTGCTCTCAGATCCACTGATACACTCAAAAACACATGCAACAGCTGTAACAACAATTCCTTCCAGAAAGGTCCTCTCAGTGGTGGAGCATCTCTTTCCTGTTTATCACAGGGCTCTGGTGCAGCAGAAACTCTGACCAGCTAAATACTATTACTTCTTATCACTAAACAAGGAAGATATGTTTCAACACAGAACCTATCACCTTCAGACTTCTCAATACTTTCTGGAGGAAATTTATAGCAGCAGCTAAGTACTCACCTCCTATAAATAGTATAATTAACAAATAACTCAAGGATGTTTAAAAAGATCAATCATAACCTCTTGAATAAAATACTTCATATACTTAGTTTTTAAACCCAGTTCTCAATCCATTATCATCAAGATTAATCAACTAATATTCGGATATGAGGAAATACTGAGGACTCATAATTGCACAATGCTAATCAAAGACAGGAAGAGTGATGAGAAAATAAAATAAAGGGATTTTTTTTCAGACATTTTTCCAGACATTTGTACATACTGATTTTCATTTGCCTATGTGACCTGACTAAGCATGTGATGAACATTTTCAAATCATGAGTCAACAACAGCAATGTGAATAAATGAAGCACTTGCCTAAAATAAATTGGAATAATTGGTTTTGAATGCCATTTCCTGGAAAAAAAAAAAAAAAAAAAGGGAAAACATGGTCTCTCTTAACTCAGGTTACATTAATTCTGTTTGATTTTTGCCCTCATACTTTAGATCAATGACTATCTTTTTGTTTCTGCAAGAGGTAATAAATTTCTGCATTTAGGAACTGGTAAAGTGTTTAGATTTAAAAAAAATAAAAAATTGTTTTTGTCTCCATTTTGACATATTTCTGTTATTGCATGTGGATTCCAAGTCAAAAGTCATTGAAATTTGGAGTCCCCTACTAAAGCAGAGCATCTAAGAAAATATGTTAGGTGCTGTCTTTGAAGCCTTCACCCAGAAAAGCTAGGGTCAAGGAAGGCAGGCTATCTTGCTGAGTAAATACTCCAAACATGAGAGCAATTATTCAGCATTTCTTAAATAAATCCAAATATTGAAAAAGTACAACTCTCAAATATATTGATCTTCTGGAAACAATGAATGTATGTCATAATAAAAGGAATTCCATTACTTCCAACTGTTAATATATTTTGCTTGTCTAATTCCAGTATCATTTTTCATATTTTTTAATATATATTTCACCATGGCTTCTTTGCAGGAACCATTCCCACATCAGCTGTTTTTATTAAGTATTCTCGTTCACTGACACCTACTCTTCCATCTCAGATCAAGTGAGAATATAAGTAACTTAAAATACATTGACATTGAGCAAAAGTATTAGGATGTACTATCCATATCATTCCTATAGGAGGTTTCAGTAATTTTCTTCAAAAGAATGTAAACAATCTATCTGAATATAAAATGGCATCTGACTGACATTTCCATGTTCCTAGGAAAATAAATGCTTTTCTGTTCAACAGCGAAATGTGAAGTCCTAGATGTACTTTCTAGTACATTACTTTCTAGTAATATAACTAAAACCACATTAGATTGAACTTGAGTTTCCCACCTAAGCCAATTGTGAGTATACTTAACTTGAAGCTTGTAAATATGTTCTGTGAGAAGCATGTTGACTGGGCAATCTCTAAGATTTTTAATTTATGAATTCTCCTTGGTTATAGCTAAATTCTGATGTTTTCCAGGACCTGTTCTCCTGTGTGACCAGATCAGAGACATAACAGGGATGTACAACAGCTTCCTGCCAGTGTGCTGACCCACGTTTCCATCTGAAGGGAAACAAATCAGCAATGAAGATGATACATGAATGAGTCTCATCCTGTCAAGGGAGTTAAGACAGAGTTGCAGCACATATTTAGGAATATTAGGCATATCTGTCGATTGGTTTTGGATGGAAGTTTTTACATGCTTAAAGCCAGGTGTTTAAATATTTTGTTGATCTGGCAACTGGAGATGATAATTTTCTGGAATTATCTTCCAGGTTTTTCAAATGACAACAAGTAGATAAATACTTTTTCTGTCACTGAGTTTTACAAGTCGAGGTTTTATTTTTCCTTGCCACAGCTATTTGCTCAACATTTTGTGAAAACCACGTCTAGTTTCTAAATATTCATACTTTATTCCATTCACTAATAGCATTCCAAAACAAAACTCTGGAACTGAAGAATACTGTTTCATGGTTTCCATATCCAAGTTTCTGAGCAATTCTGCAGCATATTCTTTTGTATATTCAAAACCAGGCTATCAAAACATAACGCCAATTTAAGCCATAACCATTATTTATATTAGTAGTGAAGGAGGAAAAACGTAGTGGCAAATTAATCTTTGTGCAGCAAAGAACTCCTTAAAATAGGTTTTCAGCATGCATAGTAATGAACTATTGCTATCTCTCCTCAACAGACATCTTTAAATAACTATGTCCAAAGTTGTTTAAAATCCTTTTCCTAGAATTTCAGTTTCAGTAATGCAAGGACGACTGATTCCTCACTTATAACGCTGATCAACACAAGCCTCCTTTTTTATCTTCTGCTTAATATAGGGAACTCATGAATCAGCTATGACTTTTACATGCCTTCCCTTTGACCTTCCCACAGATAATCATAATAACGCTGGGCTGCTGAGAATCAATCAGTTTTCATAAAGGCAGCAGCCTTCAGATTAATCTCATATTATTAATTCTGCAAGTTAAAAAGACAAGCAGAAAGACAAGATGGCTTTCAGTGCTATTTACTTCCCTAAAAATATTTCCTGTGTATAATAAACAAACAAATTTCCAATCTGGTGAAGCTGTAAATTTGCAGCCTTCATGAAAATTAATTTAAATGGATGTGACTGTGAGGTTGGGATTGTAAAGATTAGGGAGACTCCTGTAGTTATAATTGCCTGTTCAGTTCATCTGCTGCTCTGTCACTCAAGAGTGGCACAGCTGCATTAACAACTCTAATCATAATCTAATTCTCAGATCAAATTCCCATCTTCAATATATCCTTTAATAAAGCTTCCATACCCCATCTTTTAGCCTTAATTATTGCTTCCTGTCTCCCCTGACAACCAAATTAAAAGGTACATGCAGCAGTTCTATCATGAAAAAATAGCACAAATACAACTACTATACTGCAAATTCACACTAACCTTGTGAAGGTTGGATATCTTGTGATAACTAGATTTTTTACTGATAGTGCAAGCACTAGAAGATAAGGAATACAATTTTATAATCATGTATTGATTATTTTTTTTCCTGCTAATATGGAAAATTACCTGGGCCAGGTTTTAGATTAGCAAAGTGAGAAAAGACGATTTTCTAGGACAACTGTTTAGATCCCAATATGTGGAATGGTTTACTACTTAAATCTGAAGCTCTTGACATGTCAGTTGTTGACAGTAGACATTATACTAGTTAAAGTTAAATCCCTTTGCATGAGAACTGAGATGCCAAGTCAGCAAGATACTTAATCAGGCATCTACCTTTTGGCATGTTAATAATCTCAAGTCAATAAAACTGTTAACATGTTTAAAGTTAGTAAATATCAAAGTACATTTTGAGCAGAACTGAAAATTTCAGTGTCTTGTCCAGGTAGGGTTCTGTTTACTCTGTTATACCGTACAAATGAGGATTTTAATAAGAGTTAAAGTGTTGTTTATGCAAATGTAACAAAATGGCATGTCAAGGTTTCTGAGCCAGAAATAGATTTCCATCAAACTTTAATAATAGACTAATACAATCATGGTTAAATTGGGAAAACAATCAGAAAATTAAAATGATGGGATAGGTATGGGCAACAAAAGAGAAGACGATTGTCAGTGTAATGGAGAAAAAGATTAACCAATTATCAAAATATTTCAGGTAAGTTAGGAAGGTTTTAAATAGAACAGCACACTATAGTGTTGAGATTATTTTAAAATATAGCCATGGATTTCAAGGGCAGTAGGAAAAGCCTGTCAGGAAATGGTTTCACAGATAAGAGAAGCCTGAAGAATGCCAAAACTTTAAACATGGCAGATTTTAATTATCCTGATACCAGTATTGATTTGGATAAGAACTGTTTCAGGGCTAAGGAGACAAATGTGTTTGAGAAAGTAGTAAAGGATTTATTTTCCAAGCAATGTGCTGACCAGTTTTAGTTGCTTGGGGCTATCTAGTGACTGAATGGATCTTGAATAAACCAGGACATGGGGGACAATTTAGTGTAGGCAATGAATCTGAAACAGAAAGTTCAGCGAAATGGAAAGGGTTTATCATTTAAATGGATACAGTATGAAGAACTCTGACCCAGAAAGGAATGTGTTTAGTCATTCTTCCTTAGGATATCAAAAAGTGAGAAATGAAAAATGTTGTGTAACGGTATAGGTCACTTCTGAAAAACATAGAGATTTCTCCCGTACCTAGATTTCTGTTTCCACATACCAAGCTTAAAAAAGTGATCTGAGATACTCCAATATTTAAAGCCCAGTCGTACTGGACCAAAGATTTCTGCTGGTCTTGGAGACTCCCATCAATTTTCTAACTGGTGCGCTTTTTAACTTCCCACTGGTTACTAAAAAATATTTATCTTCTTTTTTTTGAGACTTGAAGAATGACCACAGTAAGTATACAATCTAGTTATGTTTTACTTAGAGCAGAAAACACGTAAGACAGGTGTAGCTATATTACTTTTTAGTCATTAAGCTGAATTAAGGAGAAATCAGTAATCATTCTTTTGTATCTGGTGTTTTTATGATTACCCAGGTCTTGCCAGACCTGAAGCTGTAGCGCTGTACCAGGATCAGTATTTGCCAATTCTCTTGAACTAACATTTTTAAAAGCTTGAGTCCACTCTATAACATTTATTTGATGGCAGTAATTATCATACATCTTCTCCCATCCTTGTAAGGTTTTTATATTTACAAGACTGCAGATGTAGGAACATGTTACTTATCCCAGCTTTTGTTTTGAAAACGGAAACAAACAAGCAAAAAAAGATGTGATTTGTCTCCAACGAAAAAGTAGAAGCATAGTTAAAGAGTGGTGGATAAATTCTTTTAATAGTCAATGAAGCAGGTGAGTTGCCTTCAGAGGGCAATTCCTGTTACCATGGAATAGCTTTTGACGTGCATCACACCCTGGTCTGAATTTCTGCACTGACTGTAGTGTGAGGCTTCAAAGACTAGACTAGACAGCCAGTTATCAAATGGCTGTAGGTAAGTTGAAAATTATCCTAGAATCAGCAAGAGGGTCCCATCCTAGTAGATTAAAGATCCAAGGAGGAAAAAGAAAAAAAGGATCACATCTCTGAGCATTTCAGTCTCTTAACCAAAAGAGCTCTAGAGGCCGAGGTATGGGAAGACTTCCTTATTTCAGTGACAGATCCAAAGCAAGCTGAGCAATAAGGAGAAAGTGATTCAGAGCTGAGCACTAGCAATCAGTACATCTCACTGTGATCCTTACAGTAAATGCAACAGTAGTTTGAACCCAGGAGTAAGAGCTATACTGCCTTATTTCACCACTTAGAAACCTAAATCAAGGTGGCATGGGAGGGCAAGGGGCATTTCTGTACACTGAAGAATTAAGCCTTACAACTTTCCTGTAAAATCAAATTATGACCTTTTTGTCCTTTATGTAGTTCAGTTGGGACTCTGCATTCATAAAAAGGAAAATGAAGCAGGATTAATTGAAGACCAATGTGAGAACAGTGAGGGCACTTACTCTGCGCTCTGCATCAGGTTTTACCCTTTGTCAGTCAGAGCTTGAATTAAAAAAAAACTCCCTATCTGAGAGATTGATATCCTAATGACAAAATATTGCCTATTCTGACATGAAAACTTAAACCTTATTTTTCTTTTTTAAGTAAATGCTTTGGCTCAGATAAATACTTAGAGCTGAAACTTTATTTGAAATCAGCTTTACTTTTTTTCTGAAACAGCATTTTTTAAGAAAAATATAAGTTCCTGAATAACTTCTTAATAACTGCTCTATACATTTGATATTAAAGCTACACTCAAAACCATAGGAACTACTGGATGCTTCAAAAGTTTAGGGCAAAGCACTATGGTTCAGTATCTAAAATGCAAAAGGCTTATCTATGTAACCTACATTTCATGTGTAAGCAAATTCTGAGTACATATTCTGTGGGAAAAAGTGGCCAGCCTTCCCCTTATATAACCAGCATGACATCAGTATGGTATAGAATATCCCATTGGCTGGCTGGTTTGTTTATCCTGGCTGTGGCCTTTCCCAGCTGCAGCCTCTCCCAGCTGACTGCAAACATTAACCCTATCCTGGCCAAACCCAGGACATTTTTTCCTTGGGAGATGGGTGTGTTACCAGAACAGATTTATTAATAAATTTGAAATGGTTTGGCTCTGTTATATGAGAACTAAAAGATGTGGGATTTTTTATCTTTTCAACTCTCCAACCTCACGGTCTTTCTACACTATGAAACCATGGAAGTACATCTACAGTAGTCTTATACCTACTAGGACAGATGCACATCCTTCTGGGCTTCAGATTCTTCCTGATCTCTCTCAGTCCTCAGTTAAAACTGCAAAAGAAGTGTGCCTGTTACTCACAGTAGGTGATGTCACACCATGCAGTGTGCATTTTGAACAATTATACAAACAGAAGTTGTTAGATAAGCGCTAGGTAAAACCAGCAAATGTAAATAATTAATAAATTTATATTGTATCAGTCACTCCAAGGGTTATTCATTTAAGAAGAGAGGGAAAACAATTTAGTCTCACATATTTAATTTAAACAAACTCACGCTATCTATGTACCTACCCTTAAAGGCATACAAATAAAGAAAACAATAGTACATTCTCTTTCCACTGTGTATGCTTTAAGAAGACTTCAGAATGAACAGCAAAAAGATACCTGTATAAAGCTTTGGCACTTCTGAGTATATCCAAGTGAACACCTTTGTAGGCCTAGAGCATCTTATTGATAGTAGCTCCTTGTCACATTTTGAATTTAACATTTCCTCATTAGCAATGATCTCTCTGAGCATCATATTAACATTATCTTTCACAGAGGAACAAGTGTTCAAAGATAAAGAATATTGCACAGAGGTTTAAGAAAATCAGTTATAGTACTTCTGCTTTGACTCTATTAATTTTCTCTGCTTCTGTTAAGCAGCATCTATACGTTTCTTTCTTGTTACCTTGCTTTTTTTCCATTTTTATGTTGCGTATAAAAGAAACAGAGTCCAGAACCACAGATTAGAGCCAGGTTTAGTCTTTGTCTGCTGTCTTCTGGGTCTGTGAAACTAGTATTCCTGGCTGCACATTTGCCCAGTTTCAGATGGGCAGAAGTACAGTATTCCTACACAAATTACTTATAGCTTATATGCTAAAGGTATCAGCCCTATTTTGCTCAGATTTAAAAGATCTGGGTAAAGTTCAGAATCCTGTAAAATATTACCCACATTTACTATCATTGGAGATCTGACTCATGTTTCCAAGTCAGAGAAAAGATCTCTTTTTCTTAGTTGTCCTTATATGTCCATGGATGTGGATACTTGATGAGCTTCTTCTGGGAATCCCCATCCAGATGGCCAATCTGGGACATCTCCTACAGGAACTGTGCCTGAGCCCAGGAAAGTTCACATCCCTCCAGTAACTAGTCACAGAGGAGTGGAGACCCCAGGCAAGCACCTATGACAGCCCAACTGAGGTCAGTGCTGAAGTGCTGAGCCAGGGACTGTGCCTGAGCCCAATGTACTCAAGTAAAGCCAGGTGACTTCACCCACTCGACACCTTGAAAAAATAATCCTGTTCTTTAAAAAAAAATAAAATAAAGAAACATTCATGGTGTGAAACCAAGAATTCAGGATCTGTAAGATTTAAAGCCTCACACAGGCCAGTATTAAATGACCCAAGTAACAGCAATACCACTTAGGAAATTATTCTGCAGCCATTTGCAAGCAGAGTCCCCTGGGAAATTTTTCCTTGACACAGATATACATTTTATGCTTCCTTTATTTTGGTCTGTTATTTCTTATTCTAACCTATTGCCTTGTGCCAAAGAAAACTTCAACTTCTTACTAAGTCTTATTTAGAATTCTCCAGTGCTTCCCCTATGTTTATTTATCTTTACTTATTTTATTTTTAAAATATTTCATGATTACTTGTTTCATTTTTAAAGGTGGTTGACAATGATTTGTTTTCAGTTCTCAGATCCTTGAATGTTTCTCTAGTTTCTTCTTGATCTTTTCTACCTTTCATTCTCACTTTGCAATGAGTTCTGTCCACTGGTGCATGAGCAGGTATTTGCATATTTTTATTCAGTTATGCTTTTTGCCTGTGAAGAAGCCTTTCTCCTAGCATGCACTGAATCCAAATGAAAATAAACTACTTGTCTTCAGGTACTATTATTATAGACAACATGTTTTTTATTGTACTAGGGTTTGTCTACTGTTCCCTAATATATTGAAACTTCTGATGACAGATCAACAAAAGGATGTCCTCCTGCACCTGACTATTTCTATTTTGATAATAATAACTATTTTATTTCTCTGCACTTGAAAAAGCAATGATTGTGTTCATGTTCTTACAAGTCTTTTCTACAGCTGCTTGGTAGTTCTGTAAGCTTTTCCTAAAATGTGATACTGTCTTTTCTCAAACTTAACAAAACCTTGCCCTCTTTTTTTCTGTCATTTTCAATAAACCACCCATAGTCTGCCTTGTTTCCCAGTGAATAAAAATGTGTGGTTCAATTATAGGAGCTGATGCTCTGAAGGGTAAATCACTTCACTGCATCTCTTGTCCTCTATGTGAGGAAAGACTTCGATTAACCAAGTCTTTCACAGTAACAATCATGCTCTATGTTGAGTATAGCATCTTGGAATGAAAATGAGCATTTGAATTTCCCTGTTTAATCTTTGTAGCATTATAATGTTAAGGTGTCATAATTTTTTCAAACACATTCATAGCTACAATGATTACTTTTGAGAATAATCCTGAGGCTACAGCCTTGATTCCTTGAGTTTAGAAATGAGTATTACACTTAAAATGGATTCCATGCCGAGCTATGAAAGGTGGCATTTTCTTACAACAATATTTACTGCTCTCACTACTAGTTTCTGTATGTGAATAAATATTATTCCTTAAAATAATTCTTTCCAGAGATCTGTTTTCTATATTTTTAATCAGAAAATTTGAAAAAGGGAGTTCATTTAGCAACTAATAGGTCTGCAATCTTCAGGCCTATTGTAAGACCCTAATTCTTTTTCAATCATTCTAAACAGCTTCTGATATCTCTTTTATTTGAATATACCTATTGTGTTTCTTTCTTTTCTACTTTATTGTGTTTCTTGAGGGTTTTTTTTTCCTAATTAATATATTGCTTCCATTTTCCTTCTTCAACTCCTTGTTACATTTTTAGCTGTAATTAACATGTCTCATGGTGACACCCTCTGAAAAAATTGGTTAAATAGCTTAGTGTCTTGATTTCTTTGAGCAGCAGAGCAGTCTTCATTTCTAAGGGGAATGCAATGTGGATGATGGGACTTAGTGTCTCTGCCAGCCATTAAACCTTTGGAGCAAAAAATGCCCTTAGAACATCAAAGCTAAGGGAGTATGTTTTGTCTTGGAAAAAGTCTGTACGTTATTCAACTGCCCACCACAAATGCAGGTCTCCTACGCACATGGAGACCACAGTGACTGGCTCTCCATGATGCTCAGAGACAAGAACAGTTCCCACAGTTGCTGTGTATCTTCCTACCCTTTTCTTCCCATGACTACTGGTTAACCACTAACATGTATTTGCAATGCTACAAAATATGAACTGCTGTAAAAGATTTTGCAGACACTGAGGAAATGGCCTTGTTGTTGGCTTATCAAACTTTCAAAGGGGCTGTTGGTTTTTCTGTGGCATAGCCTGAGAACAGAGTGCAGGAATCAGACTTGGAATTTCATAATTACATGCCTAGCATAAATCAGCTGAAGAAAATTTTGTTATTGCCTTACAGAAAGTGCAGCATAGGGAAAGACAAATGAAACTGAGTCTAAACAATAGACCCAAGGCAGCAGATTTACTATAAATCATCTGCAAAGCTTAAGGAATTTAGCTTGTTTTTTCTTCTTGGAAAAAAATGAGACTTTGAGATGAACAGAAAACAATTTTGAAACTATCAGAAGGATTGATAAAGCTGCTAACATCATCACTTCATGAATCCTTATATGAGATTCAAATAAAACCTGAGGGACACAATCTACTCTTTTCAAAATTTTTCATAAACAGTGTAAATACTCCAATAGTACATGAAATAAAATGACCTGATAGAAAGATCCACAGAGTCTATTATATTCTTTTTTTCCTGACTTCTGTGTACTTTGTATCAGGTCCTTAGCTCCTGGGAAGGCAATATCTTTGAAGAGTAGCAGTAAATTATAAAGACATTTCTCACCCTATTCCAAACATGCCATGCATTTACATTTCTCATTTTAAGATTATGTTGTAATCTTTCCTGTACCATTAGGACAAGAACATGAAAAAATGGAATAAAAATGGACTGACAGCTCCTTGGATTTTGTATTTTTTTAAGACCATTGTAAAATGACCTCAGCTTTGAATGAGCACATGATCTGGAAGATATCTGAACGGAAAAAATTGCAGAATGCTAAATTATTAGAGAAATCATAGAGTGGATTCTAGATTTTCAGATCTTTTCAGACTTCATCCCATAATTAGACTGACTGCAGAGGTGTTATTTGAGTAACTAAAACACTGTATAACACGTGGAAGAATAGTACAATTCAGTATGAGATCATGCTGATATTCAGATATCCCTTAACTTCAGGAAAGAGAGACTTAATGGTAAAAAACCAAATGTATACCCTATTGCCTAATAAACAGAAGGACACTGTAAAAGTTTGTAAGCTCCAAGCACAGTCCTTCCTACTATTTAAACATTCTCATTCCATATTTTTCTTCCAAACTAATGTTCCTTTACTTCTCTTCCACTTTTTTTCCTTTTCAAGGAAAAATGGAAGAGCTAACTATTGAAATGACAATGGCCCAAGTTTCATGATAAGCTAGTGAATTCACCTAGAAATAAGTCAAAAAGTATGGGGAATTCAGCAATTTCCATTCTCAAGTTGCTAAGATATGTATTACAAATAACAGCAATAAAAAATATATTTGGGATAAAGAAAAATGCTTTAGCAGTATCCTTCTCTCAGAGCAGAATCTTGAGTGTACAGTGTACACAACTGTATTGATGTTTGAAGCACTAGCTATATTATTTCATCAGTCAATGTAAGGTTTAGAATTTCTTTGTATGGTATAAGCCATTGGCATTGGCATTGCCATTTGCAAAATTGAACTTTAAAAAGTGTGACTGTTTTTTATTTGCCTTGTAATCATTTACAGAATCTACAGCCATGGTCCTACTCTACGGTTTGATAAGATCCAGAACTTTTCTTGCCTTGTAAAGAAGTATAGCTTGGAGGGGAATTAAAGGCCTGTAGGTTCTAACTGCCAGGTCTCTCTCCCTACTAGTCTTCAGAGGAAAATATTCCTGAGAAGTAATGAAACCACTTAGCAGTTGATGTCTGTCAAGGTTTAGGGTTGGGCCAGCCACTAGACAAATGAAAGATTGCTCTCTGTTAACCCCCCTCCTTTCCCAGAGGGGAAGAGAAAGGGAATAGGGGAGAGAGAGTCATGGATAGAAAAACTAAAACAGATTTAATGAAGTAATAATAAGAAGAAGATGGACTATATATAAATATATATATATATCTCTCGATATTGAACCCAAACCCCTGATGGCAATTATGGCACTGTCACTACTAATGCTTCGAAGCTGGCACTGGGGAAGTCCCAGATTGGACTCAGTGGCAGATGCAAACCAGATTCAGGAGCTGGATTTTGGAACTCGATTCAGGAACACAGAGATTAGGATCAAAGGCAGAACAGAGCCTTCCTTGAATGCTGTGCACTGAAGAACAGAGCTTGACCCTTCAGCTTTATACTGAATATGATGCATATGGGATGGAATCCCTCACCAATCAGTTTAGAGTCACCTGTCCTATCTGGTCCTTCCCACAGGTGCAGCCTTTTACTCTCTGCACCCCCAACATGGTACACAAGATTTAGCAGTGACCTTGGTCTCCACAGGGGCAAGTATAAGCAAGAGCCTTTCTGCAGAGCAATCCTTGGTAGTAACTATAGACACCACTGCTAGAAGCAGACACTGTCTGCAGAGATATACTGTGAACTTTGGCAAGTTCAGTTAGTTAGAAAAGACTTAGCTGAAAAGTAAAATCACTGAACAGAACAGTTCTGTTCTAACTCAAACCAGGACAATGTCTTAGAGGAAAATGGGGCTTCTGATAGGCAGCTGAGCTGTATGACCCAGTAGGAAAGATCTTTCTGAACAAAGCCACGTGCCCTGGCTGCAGGACTAGATGTCAGTGGCTATGTTCAGAGGATGATCTGGAAGGGAAGCAAAGGCCCCCCACCCTGTCTGTCTGCAACCCAAGCCACTGCCCATGAGCTCACAGTCAAGAGCCCTGTCAACTTAACAAATGACACTGTACCACATCTGTTTATTTTGCATCTGGTTGATGGGGGGGGGGGGGGTGTGAGTAAGGGGCAGGGGCAGGGTGTTTATTTTTCTAT
>JAVSBS010012096.1:0-16320 GCA_033124195.1 Coracias cyanogaster | reverse complement strand
CTTGGATGGGGCCTTGAGCAACCTGGTATAGTGGGAGGTGTCCCTGCCATGGCACAGGGGTTGGAACTAGATGATCATCAAGGTCCCTTTCAAACCAAAGCATTTTATGAACTTAAACTGGTGCTTAATTGTGACCAGAGTCATTGCCCCATGGTTGTTTTCCTCTGGTACAGTATTTTGGAAAAGTTTGAGGTTTGCTAGTTTTATAACTTTGGTCAGCTAAACCTCATTCACTTTTTAAGGTAGTTGCCTAAAGTCTAAAGAGGAATGTAAATTGTTGCATTGTTTTCCGTAGTATTTACTGAGTGCTAAGGAGTGGTGAAGGAAATTGGATGTGAAGGAGAATTAAAAAAATATATGAAAATGAGGTCACATAACTAAATACTTTGTCAGAGTGAATAACTAAAGAAGCAACATCTATGTTTGTCTATTCTTTGCCATTTGGAATTTTTATGGATTTAAAGGATATATTTATAACTTTTCTCGGATTTTTAAAAGTGAAACCCCAAAAAACCCTAACAAGTATTTTGCCTTTCTTTGCCCCAGCCTTTGCCTCTATGGTTCTAGTTCTTCCCTCCACTTGTGAAAGTGCCCCCGGCTTCTGAAAGTTCGTTGGTTCTTTGTTTTCCTTAATTTGTGTTGTGTGTGTATAGTACCCATGTGTACTATGGGGATTTTTTGAGAAGTAAAAACTCACTTTCTGTTTATGATACAATACTCCACTCCAGTGCAAAGTAACAGGAAAGAGCCAGCACAGAGAAGTCACTGACCTTTCATATGGCTGGGCTGGAATATGTGCTATTAATGTGTGAAGATGAGGCACACGCAGTCGCTGTTCAGTCCCAGAAACCACATGAAGCTTGACCATGCTCACTGAGGAAGGAGTCAGTGGAGATATTGACTGTTCTAAAACTAGAATTCAAACACAAATTAGTGGATCATAACATCTCTGGTTTAGGTATAGTTTCATACAGGTAGCAGAGATGTACATGGAGCAGTGACTCCATCTCCCAAACACATTTTAACACAGAAAAGGTAAAGTTTTCCCCTAGTTTTGACTTAGTTTTTCTCAAGTAGAACTATATAATGAAATATATATTATATTGACATAATCAAGTGAAACGGTAAATTTTAATATTTGTCCAGGAATTGGAAGAAAATAGCCTTAAAACATGTCATGCCTCTCTCATAAAAAAATAGGGCTATTCAACAAAATCATGACTAACAGCAACAAGTACAACATTATCACTGCAGATATCCTTGATGAATAACGTGAACTCAAATAAAAATTTTTGCGTGTATGAAATTGCATTGGAAATGCTTTTATTGGCAACTGGTTTTAATGCTAAACAAAACAGATGAAAAAACATCTCTATGCTAGTAGATAAATTCACAAGGCAGGTTAGCAAGAACATCTCAGTGTTATCCTAGAGGGGAAATGAGGATTTTCTCACTTGAAACATTAAAAAATACTCAAACTGGAAAAACTCAGAATATGACATTAAAATTTTATTTATTTTCAGTCTGAAATATGAATGTTTTGTTACAAATGACACACAGATCATCAGCTCTTACATATAAGCTAAACCTGCAAGAATATATCCCCACCACCTGCCTGCTTATTTTAGAAACACTGATTCAGCCAGATTCCTTAATTGCACAGATACAACGGAAACTCTCAGTACTGGGAAAGGAAAAATCTGCTGGAGACACCCATCTATTGTTTGCTATTCAGTACAAATATTTTTATCTTTGTAAGAGTCATGCTCCTGTCTCTTTTGAGCATACATGGATTTCACAGTTCTGGCCACACATCTTCTATATAGCTTAAGGAAAATCTGTGTTTCGTGAATCAAACCCAGTTTTGTTCAAGGACTTTTTCACTCATTTTGGTCACTACCCTTTTTGAAAGGTAAATATGTTTGAGAAGGTTGTATTTGAAAACAGCAGTCTCATGTAAGTTTTGCTTCAAGGACTATCTCTTCCCACCACGCAAACTAAATATTTCAAGGTTTCAGACACCTTCTCTCACTGTGCAGTTGGCTATTGTCCAATTATTTAATAACTTGCTGTGTCTTAATTGATTAATTGAAGAGCTGACCTGTCATATCAAACTTCATTACTTTGTGAGAAAAGTGTGTGTTCCCTATTATTGATCTAGCATTTTGTCTTTGTGGGGAAATACTTTCAGAAAAAAATACTGTATTGCTGTGCTAAACTTTATTTTTTTTTTTTTTTGTGGCTTTCTGCACAACTCGATGCTAGTCCAGCCAGTCCATTAAGAGAGTTATATCATTCTTATGTGAATGCCAAAATCCAAAGTGAAATTTCCAAGGTCACTCTACAATTCATAGTGTCTGTAAGTGTATCAAAAAGGCATATTTGGAAGAGTCAGCACAAATTAGGCATGCTGTTGAAAACTAATAGATGCTGTTTAATGAACAGCATCTTGAAAATTTAGGATCAGGCTGTTATATTCTTAGAAACTATTGTTTCTTACTGAACAGAAAGAGTTTATTCATGATAAATCGCAGCTCAGTATAGTCTCATGGTGGCAATCTAAATCACGCACATGTAGTCCTCTCACTTGTTTCCTACTGGAACAAAGAATAATAAAACTATTTTATGCAAATATTAGCTCTGTCAAAGCCCACATAGTAAGAAGGTTTCGGGGGAAGTTTGAAAATCCCCTTTAATATAAAAGTGCAGTTCAGGACATTCTGTAATAGCTACCATCACTATTATTGGTCAGATAATACGACTGTTGATCAGCCCGGCTACTAATAACACTTTTTTTTTTTTTTAAACTGTCAAAAAAAGGCTAAAAAAGGTCTCATTAATAAAGGGAAGCCAATGGATGTTAGGTCTGTAAATATTTTCCATGAAGGCAATAATATCCAAAGATTAAGAATGGTTGATACTCTCCTTAATAATACACAACTTAAAAGTGTCTTTCAACGAAGAAGAGAACAAAAATGATAAAGCATAAAATGTGTTTGTTTGAACCTATCAAAAATCTGACTTGAATAACCTTAGGTGTTTTGATAATGTTATGGGGTATTCCCTCTTCAGAGATCTCTCCAGAAGAGTAATGTGAAGAGCATAGTGGGTGTAACCAAAGTCCGTCAAGTCTGGCATGTTATATGGATGCAAGTTGCTCCTGGGAAGATTCCAACGAGTCCAGAGGAAGGTTCCTCACAGTAAGAACAATTAAACATTGGAATAGTCTCCCAAGGGAAGTTGTGGATTGCCCTACATTGTATCATTTTATGACTCAGCTCGACAGAGTGCTGGACCACCTCATGTAAACTATATATATATATATATTTATTACTTTACTTGCCTTGAAAAGTTGGACCAGATGACCCCTTGGGTCCCTTCCAACCTAGCATTCTATAATACTATGATCTACATCACTGGCTAATAGCAGATGCCTAGAAAAACTCTAAGAACAGTATAAGCATACTTTCCAAGATACAGCTCCTTTCTTCTAGATATGTGCACCTGGGAGACTTTTTAAACCAGAGGTTTTATCTTTCCTTTTAAAATTCTTTGATGAATTTTTTTTCTTTTACTGATTTCTCTTTTGCTACAATCTAATTGCTTTCTTGTTCAAATGAGTTTCACTGTTTAGTTTTGCACTACATAAAAATATATCTCCTTTTGTTTTGAATTTAACAGCAGAAGGAGTTTTGGCTAATGAAAACAGAGGAAAGAAAGACAGAACAGAAGAATACTTTTTCTTACGCTTGTGATGCTGTAGACCTCTTCCTCTTTCCCAGCCAGCAGTCTGTTTTGCAGGCTAGAAATTTTGAGTCTACTTAGTCTCCTTGTATGGAGGCTGTTTCATATCTTCAATCACCCTTATAGTTCTTATCTACACCTTTTCTGATAAAACTGTGGATTTGAACTTGCATGCAGAACTCAGATTAGACTGTGAGCATATATAGTGCTTAATGATACTTTCTGTTTGTTTCCTCTAACTTTAATAATTTTAAACATTCTATTAACTTTTTTTACTCTTATGGTTTTATGAACACATTACTTCAATACTCCAGCTACTCTGCAATAGTTCTCCTGAGTCCTAATAGGTAGCTGTAGTGGGTCTGGCTGAGCTGGTTTTCCGCATAGCAGCAGTGTTTTGTGCTAGGAGCTAGAAGGGTGTTGATAACACACCCGTGTTGTGACTACTGCTGAGCAGTCCTCGCACAGCACCAAGGCTCTTCCCAACATTTAGCCCCCCAGGGGGATGGGGTGGGCAAGATCTTGAGAGGGGATACAACCAGGACAGCCGACCTGAACTGACCAAAGGGATATTCCATACCATATGACGTCAGCGCAGCTATAAAGCTAGGGAAAAGGAGGAGGAGGGGGGGGGCCATTCTGTTGTCCTTCAGAGCAGTGGCTATATGTCTTGGAGCCCTGCTTCCCAGGGAGTGGCCAAACATCGCCTACTGATGGGAAGTAGAGAACAGAACTTTGTTTTCCTTTGCTTCTGCACACAAATTTGCTTGGCTTTTGCTTCTGTTATTATTAAACTGCTTTTTTTTCTCATCTTATTTTCCTCCCTTTTTTTTGGCTCTGCTGAATAGGGAGAGGGGAAAAAGAGGGGAGTGATAGAGCAGTTTGGTGAGCATCTGACACTCAGCCAAGGTTAACCTACCACAGTAGCTTTAGAGCCCATTGCTATATGTGCAAAATTGGGCTTTTCTTGAGCATGACATTACTGTGCCTGTATCACAAAGTCTTTCTGCAGCTCTTGGCATAGTCTTTCTGTAAAGGAAAGCAAGTGAAATGGCAGCTGAAATTCTGTATCTATTGCATCCATGATGCAACTAAACAGAATATTATTAAGAAGATCAGATTCAAGAGTAAATAATAAAATACCTTTACTGAATAAGTATTTCAAAACTGAAGAAAGGAAAAAAGGAAGAAAAGAAGAAGGCAAGGAAGAAGGGTGAATGGTAGTATCAACTGAAAATTCACAGTGTGACACAAAAACAGTTGGCTTGAAGATGGCAATGCTGAGATAAATCAAAGGTATTTAATAGTAAATCTCTTTGGTTGATGACATTTTCTTTTAGAAATGGCACCAAGAGGAGGTTTGGGAAGTGCATGTGGGAGTGTCTCAAGTCCTCCAAGTGCTGTGATTGTAATGTGGTTATACTTTTATATGTGACCTTTGAGGTTCTTTTTCCTGGCTCCTGTTGTTTTAGTAGCCTATGGAATTGTCGCGGTCCGGGCGCAAGCGTCCGTGCCGCTTCCCAGAAGGGAAGAGGATCGAGGGCAAAGCGAGATACTACCCCAACAAGCTCGTAGGCAGCCACGGAGATTATGAGTATTTAACAAGTTTATTACCAAATATATTCAAATAAATCTGAATTTACTCTATATAGATATTACGACATCAAAAGACGCCATGCCCACCCACTCACTCCCCCTTAGTCAACCTGGTGTGGTATGGTGCGTGCGTGTGTGTATATGTCAGTTTCTACCCTCCTCCGGCGTGTGGCGATGTTCAGGTTGATGACGCTCGGCCAGTGGACTCGGGCGGTTCCGATGATGGTGGCGACTTGCCAGCTTTTCAGCACGATCAGAGTCTCTCTCTGACGGCAATGATGATGATGGTGATGGCAGCTTTTTGCCGCAATTTTTCAGCAGCGGCACGCGGCTTACAACTTGGCAGCAGCATGCGGCTTCTTCAGTATGGCGCTAGTTTAGAATGGTGCGGCTTCTTCAGTATGGCGCTAGTTTGGAATGGCGCAGCTTTTTCTGTATGGCACTTGTTTGGAGTTGCACGGCTTCTTTGGTGTGGCACCCCTGGCTTGGGCAGCGCCAGCAACAGCTTCTTGCTATAATTTCTTTCTTCTTTGGTGTGGCGCCCCCAGCTTGGGGGAACACCAGCGACAGCTTCTTGCTGTAATTTCTTTTGGTTTTGGCATGAGGTCTCAACTTGGAGCAGCACCAGTGACGTGGAGCAGGCAGCAGCTTGGCTTGGGGCCACTCCTGCAACGTCGATTTTTCCCCTCCTCCGCCGTGCTCAGGTTCAGGCTTCCCTGGCAGTGGGAGGCATTTAGGATTCTTAGAGTATCAGGTTTCTTTAACAAGCAGCTCCGTTCACTGCTTCCCTCCTTTAAACAGTGAGGCAGCAGCTTTCCCTCCCCCACATCTGGCTCCAAACCTTTTGGCGTTTGAACTTGGTGCAGTTCCAGAAGCAGCCAGCGGTGGCATGGGGGGGTATCTGCTCTTCTGCCGGCAGCTCCTTCAGCGGCAACAGGGCTGCCCAGATTCTTAGAGAGGCTGCAGCAGTTTTCCCCCTCCTCCCCGCAAGGCCGCATGGCCCGGGGTTGGGGGGTAACTTGGCAGCAGCGATGCCTTCCTCCCTGTAGGACGCAGTGGAAAGAGAGAGGTTTTGTTTTCTTTTGAGTTTTTATAGCTTGCCATGTCTGATAACACTTCTGGCTTCTGGAAGATTCCCTGATGATTCATGGGAGTTGTAGTTCTTTTTAGCTGACTTTAAAAGACATTTCAAAATAATGGGTCTGTTTACCACACCTCTTCCCCCTTCTTTTTGTCTCAACTTGGTGTCTTCAGAGTTGTTTATCTCACATCTTATCACTCTTCTCTCTGGTGCCCGACATTTTTTACCCTTTACTCTTATCATGTTGCTGATGGGCTCAGTTTTGGCCAGAAGTGGGTTCATTAGAGCTGGCTGAAAGCAGCTCTGTCAGACATGGGCCAGCTTCTGATGTCTTCTTACAAAAGCCACCCCTGCAGTCCCCCACTACCAAAATCTTGTCATGTAAGCCAGATATATCTATCCTGGAGTTAGGGAAGAGATATTTAACAGATTTGGCAGAAATCCACCAGGAAGTAAGTATTTGTCTTATGAAATTGTGAAAATATAAAGAGAACAGAGGGGAAAATTACAACAGAGAGACTGGAAAAGCAAAACCTTAAAAAGAAGTTAAGCCTTTTATCCCAAGTAACAGAAGCATACAGAGGACTGCAGTTACTAAGAACAAAGACTTTAGTTAACTATCAAGCAATAAAAATTCTTTAAATATATGGTACAGTTCATCTTACAAATTATCTTCCACGTTTAAAATCTCATGCAGTGCTTTATGGTACTCAAGATCAAATGTAGAATAATAGCTCAGAGATAACTTCTTTGTTTTTTAAAATAAAACAGGTTCACCTGTTTTATTGTACTTAATTTATATATTTCAAATTATTTTTCAATAATTTGTATGGAAGTAGTTGTACAACTATATTCTTTCTTATTCTAGGGGCAAAGAATAGACCACGGCAGCACAGAAAAGACAGCATCTTTCACAAAGGCAGACCATAACTTGAAGGGAATGGGAGAGGGAGCTATCTATAAGTATGTTTTATATATCTGAAAGTTTCTTCTAGATCTATTAAGTTATTCTACAGGAGAACTATCAGATTGGAAAAGTGCCACTATTAAAAGGACAGCAGTTGGACTCCTCTAATTCAAAGGAAAAACAGTTAGTTTCATAAATTACCAAACTAATCAGAAATGAATAAATGTTAAGGGAAAAAAAAAGGGGGAAAGTTGCAAATTGACAAAAATACTTCTGCCAGAGTGTAAGTATGAAAGAATGACAGAAAAATGAAGACATGAAAATAGTCAGAATGGTTAGCTATAAAATAAGATAGTGAAAGAATAAGTTTTATAAACACAATAGAAAATGAAATGAAAAGGAAGTAAAAGTCTTCCTTTTCATTCACAGGAAAAGAGAACAGAAAAAAGATTATGTACAACAGACTAAATCCAATGCCTTCTTTGATTTTTTTCATTAAAAAAAAGAAAGAAAGAAAAAGGTTGTTTTGACCATATACTTCATACAGTGAATTTTATCACAAGGATAAGTATGTCAGGGAGAATTTGAAAAGAGCACAGTAAAGAATGTTTATATAAATTAGTTAAATTTAAGTCATAATATCCTGACAAATTTGAATTTAAATGCTCAAAAAGAAAACCCCCAAACCCTTAACTGAAGAGACTGATAAAACATTAGTGGTTTTCTTCAAGAGATCATAGAAGACAGGTGGTTTGAAAAAGAAGAATGTGAAATTCTGTATCAACTATTAAGAAGTGAAAGGTGGAACAGTGGGAAGGAATGTAAAAGAATTACAGATCATGGCACCTACCTTGAGGAACTAGGACAGTAAGAATTATCAATCTATTTATATTGAGAAAGAACAAAATTTAAAAGACAGATGGTGTAGTTTAATCAAAGTTCCAAAGCGGTATTATTTTCTCCAGTGGAACCTGTAACAGGTTACAGAAGAATATGTAACTGACTTCAATAAAGCTTTTCCTATTGCCCTGTAAGACATTCTGAAAAGCAAACTAAAGAATCACAATCACAATGACTACTCACTACCTTATAAACTACACTCCAAGTAGTTATCGGTGTTTCCTTTGTGGTGAGAGAGTATTTCATCAGTACAGCAGCCAGAATAAAAGCAGAACATGATAATAGGTGTCAATTATGTAAAATGTAAAGTCTTTGGGAAAGAACTCATGGTGGAATAGTAAAAAGGCTCTGTGGGAAAAAGTGAGGATGAATGGTTAAAGGCAAAGTCATATTGAAAAGCAGACTAGAAAAGAAGAAAGGAAAAATTACTCTAGATATGGATAATGCATACTCTCTACATAGCATAGGTCATAGACAAAAACATGGCTCTTTCAACTTGACTAAATATATCAGTTTGATTCCTTCTGAAAAAAATTGTGAAGACTCTGGCTTTCAGATGTTAAATGTGTATCTAGTTGCTTAAATTTGGTGAAGGAACACTCTAACACGGGTTTCATACGTCTCTTGTTAACAGGGCTACTGCTAATATTACATTCTGTTCTTCATCTCTGCAATCAATTTCTTACCTCTCTTTCCATTTCATCTGGAAACGTATTGCTTAAAAATAAAGTGATATAAAGTGTTTCCCAGCAACTGCTGCATCAAATTCCAGTGACCTTCAGATTACATTTAACATTTGTCTGGGAAAAAACTATAAGGCTGCTCAGTGTTGTGGACAGGAAGATTCATCTGGTACTGTTAACCTGATCAGTAGTGAAATAAAAAGTCAACTGAGCTTACATTTTTACAACCCCAGGAGAAAGTTAAAGAACGCATTAGTTGGTTTAACAAAATGATAGCAGACAGAGAATCTATATCCAAGGTTATAAATGAGAGTAGCTTAGTAAGCCCTGTATATCATATACAGTCATAAACTACTCACACTGTATTATTTTAAACACAACCTCATTTTGCTTTCTTTTACTTTAAGAGTTCCTTTTATCTCCCAGAAAGAAAATTTTTAAAATGAGGCTGTAGAGGTCAAAAATATGCAAATTATTATGGATTTCAGAAAAAGTGAAGGTGTCATGTGGCAGGGAGATTCATTCTATGAGCTTTAATTATCTGAGACTATATGTCCATTAGTAAGTTCTTTGGTGCAACAAAAGTAGATCAGTGGACTGATACAGATGGTGCTAAAGCTTTTGAGCTTTACTTCTATTCTTCCTCATGTCTTTTACAAAAAAGAATGATGCCTGCTGTTTAACTTTCCTCTTTAATCAACATTTAGATAATGTCCAATGTACAATATATACCCCAGTGATGATGTGGTAAACTCAGTGTTGTCGTTTATGTCCACCCAGCCGATAACAAAGCAACCATCCAGCCACTTACTCATTCCTACCCCCTTCTGGTGAGATGGGAAGAAGAAAATACAACAAAAGTCTCAAGGGTCAAGATAAACAACAGGGAGGTCTAACTCACCGATTATGGTCATGGGCAAAAGACAGACTTGACTTGGGGAAATAAAGCCAATTTAATGTAAGCAACAAAATCACCACCAATTTACCAATTGAATAAGAGCAGGACAGTGATAAATACAACTGGATCTTAAGTACACTTTCCACCTACACCTCCCTTCTTCCTGGGCCCAGCTCTGCCACCTCCTCCCACTCAGTGGTGGAGGGGCACAAGGAATGGGGGTTGTAAACAGTCTTAATCCAGTCTGTGTTGTTCCTGCTGTTCCTTCCTCCTCAGAATGAAAATTCCTCACAGTCTCCCCCTGTGGCAACATGGCATCCGTCCCACAGAATACAGTTCTCCATGAACTGCTCCTACCAGCGTGGGTCCCTTCCATGGGCAGTGATCCTTCAGTGACAGATTGCTCTAGTGTGAGCCTCCCTCAGACTCATGGACTTCATTGGGAGCAGTCTTCTGCTTCAGCGTGTGCTTCAGGCAGCAGACAGGATTCTTGTCCACCATTGATCTCTATGGGCTGCAAGGGCTCAGCCTGTTGTCTCACCATGGGCAGAAGGGGAATGGATGCTCTGGTGTGCCTTCCTCGTTCCTTCCTCATTGACCTGGGTATCTGTGTGGCTGTCTCTACCACATCCCACTTCTCTCCCAAACAAAAGAGCTCTCAAAATAAAGCACATGCCCAATAGGTTCTCTCCTCTTAAATACGTAATTTCAGAGGCACTGATTGGCTTGGCCTTGGCCAGAGGTGGATCCAACTTGGAGATGGAGGAGCTGACATCTTTGGGAGTCTTTGCATGGAGACTGCTTTAGCCATGATCATGATGGATGTTCTGGGCACAAGAGATCCACATTATTCCTTCAGGGCACAGGGACTTTTGTGTCCTCTACATTCTTTTTCACCTCCCCTGAGTATTAGTATGTGACATTTACTTCTTCCTCCATTAAGCCTCAGAAAACTTCATAGGCCCGAACTTGAGCAGGTTGATGGAGAGAGTATAGTGGACAAGTGCTGCATTGTGAAGTTTGGAAGACATGTTGAAAGGAGGATACTGGCAAGGCAAAGCATTATTTACAGCTTCACTAGATAACAGGAGATAAATGGAAAAAGAGACAGAGTAAGTGGCTGCTGCTGCTTAGTGGAGACAGCCTTCATAAGAGCTGGCTGCTTAGTGACAAGGGGCTTATTTTATATGTAAAAAAACCTTTCACTTCTTCAAATGATACATCAGCTTCTGTCTCATCCTTCCAACTTACCTCCTTTACAATGTTCCACTGCAATCACCCAGTAGTCCTCTGCCAAGGTATTTGAAGCCATTGAGAGAATGACAACATTACTCATGAGCCCTCGATCCCCAAAGACAGTACTTCTCTCCTTGGCAGTCCTTGCAGCCAGATCTCTTCAGTTGTAGAAGCTACCCCTGTCCTCCTGGAGTAACCTGGAAGTCAGTGTGGCCTATTCCCACTGAGAGCAATGGAAATTTGTCTTTTTCATCCTGTCTCCCTTGAATAGACTGAAGACAGAATGACCACAGTCTTCAGGACAAGGATGGGCCATCCAGATACCACAACACAGGGTTCCCACCCCATGCCTTGCTACCATACCTCAGGGAACATACATACCAACAAGGCAGGCAGATGATGAAAGTCCAATGAGAGGAACATAGAATCATGAAATCATTATGGTTGGAAAAGACCTCTAAGATCAGCAAGTCCAACCTTCAACCCAGCACTACCATGACCACTAGACCACGTTCTGAAGTGCCATGTCTACACATTTTTTAATAACCTCCAGGGATGGTGACTCCACCACTTCCCTGGGAAGCCTGTTCCAATGTTTTAATCACTCTTTCAGTAAAGAAATTTTTCCTAATATCCAATCTAAATGTCCTGTGGTGCAACTTGAGGCCATTTCCTCTTGTCCTATCAGTAGGTACTTCTGAGAAGATTCCAGCACCTATCTCCCTCCGCAGCTAAAGAAGAAGGAGTTCAAACAGCAAAAGCTTGATTCCCAAGGCAGCCAGTTTGGTCCATTAGTTACATAGGAATAAACAGTAGTTGTTAGAAAAATAATCTCTATGTGACCTAGACGTTCACAAATTCACATGATCTGAATTATAGAAATTCTAGCAAGATACTACAGTCCATCAGGGACTAACATAAAAAATTGTAGCTAGCTTGTTACACCCAAAATCTTGTTACAGCAAAAGGGAACAAACCACTTTTAGGACCAAGGATTTTTTGTTAAACCAGTTAGTGTTTTCACACTCTAGTAGTCCAAGTAATCTAATAAAGGAAAGCCTCAATAATCCGGTTTAAATTGTTATATTAAAACTTCCTAGTATCTACCTCTTTTCTTTGATGTTACAGACTGTCCTTCTATCCTGATTTGAGTCTATCTGTGTAACACAAGAAAATAGAATAAGACATTTAGATGTGTATGTAGAAATAATATAAATGTCTGATTTGTACTGATCACTGGCCTGGACAGAATATTTCCACTGATTTCAAAATGGAAACTAAACTAACATCGGAAATAGTATGGCACTGCTGTTGTGGATTCATAACATTTTGTGTTCAAAGGAATAGCTTTGAGCTATTATACTAGGTCTTACTGGAATGGAGTTAATTTCTTCACAGCAACCCACATGCTTTGACTATTGATAAGCAGTGCTTGCACAGCATTGAGACTTTCTCTTTTTCCTACTCTGGTCCCCACAGCAAGTTGACTGGTGTGAGCAACAAGCTGGGGTGGGACACAGCTGAGACAACTGACTCAAACTGACCAAAGGGATATCCCCTACTATATGACATCATACTCAGCAATAAAAGGAGTAGGAAGAAAGCATGTTCAAGGTTGTGGCATTTGGCTTTCCAAGCAACAATTAATGTGTGCTGAGGCCCTGCTTTTGAGGAAGTAGCTGAAGACCTACCCATTAATAACAAGTAGTGAATGAATTCTTTTTGTTTCGTTTGCACATGCAGCTTTGCTTTGCTATGTAAAAGTGACTTTATCACAAATCTTGAGATTTCAGCTTTTGCTCTTCTATTTCATCTCCTCCATCCCCAGCCCCATTCCCTGGTGGAATGAACAGTGACTGTGTGGGTGTTTAACTGCTGGCTGGAGTCAACCCATTACAACAATTTAGTAAATAATTAATTAATTAACAATATCTAAACTAGATGACCATAGCCTATTTTGGAAATATGTTCAAGCTAGAGGACATCAGAGGACATTACAACAGTTTTGTAATTTTTTGAAGAGCTTTTCAAGTGGGTAGTTAAAGCAACAGTTAGATGATTGAAAGTTTTCTCCAAAGACTATGAAGAAACTTGCTGGAGATGGTGATATATTTTCTTCTGAAAAAGAGGATGGACAGCAGCTCTCTTCTACAATAGTTCTACAAATAAGAGAGGTGTCAGATGATTTAAGTAGATAATTACTGTCAGTGTCAAACAAGACCACTATTCTGATAGCCTGACTAGTAATTTGAAGTTCTCCATCCTGATTATTATGTCTAATTCAAGACACTATTAGCAGTTTCAACAATACTAAGATATCATTAAAGCTCTGATTACAATGTTATGTCTTTTTTTTTTTTTTTTTCTATGTAGAAAACAGTACGAGTACCAGCAATAGAACTGTTTTAGCAATATGCATAGTGATGGTACACAATCTAAATGAAGCATTCTTAAAGGAGAGCAGAAGTTACATTGTCCTAGTACATAGCTACCAGTGTGCATAACAAGAATTTGCAAATAATCAAAGGAAAAAATCAAATAGAGTCACTATTAGTAGCTGCTAAACTGGAAAGAATTCTATTAAACAAGATAATCTACTTAAATATGCAATAAAGATTCAGAAACAATCCTGGTGACACTACCTACATTTTTCCAACATTGTTTTAGTCATAAATTAAATTTACTGGTTCCACAGGCATTATGAAAGGCAAACTGTCTTTCTGGGAACCCTTTGATAACATGGTTTATTCTATTTAGATATCTGTGAAGTAGTAAAAAATATTTTAGGTACAGGAAATAAATAATTTCTGCCTTGCTTTCTCTGCAAAAAAAATGTTTCTTATATATAAAAGTATCTATCCTAATTGAATTTTCTCTTATACAATGATGAAATGGAAAAAAAATCCTTAAAACTCCTAAGGCATTTTTCCCTCAACATTTGGATGAATAAGACAAGGAGTACTGCTCCTTGGAATCCTCTTAGGAATCTGCTTATGCCCTTGGATTTGAGTACTTCACTATAAGTATACCATTAAAGCTAGGACTGTAACTGTTGGAGCTGCTTCAGAGTTTGATTGCTTTCATTAGTTACAGGAGATGATCAAGCACCACAATAAATTGTTTCTCCTCATTGAACTTGTAAAGAAATTCTGGATAGTATTATGCAACAGCAAACATTTTCTGGAAAATAAACTAATCTTTAGCTGCTAGGACAGAATCCCTTTTCCCTTTTTCCATATGTGCTTAACTGGATAGCTGAATTGAAATCTGTAAAGTTTAAGGCTCTTGGCCTCATTTGGAACATTTCACAGCACAGCTAGCAGTGAATTTCAAATGCACTTTGGAGTAATTTTGTTCTAGTTCTAAGTGATTGGCCTCAATCTATGTTTTGAGAATAGTTTTGGTAATCATGGGAAGAAAATCTCATTTCCTACACTTGTTTTCACAAATATGTAGATTAGACAAGCCACTGTGTTCCGATTGATCAGAACAAAGCTGAATATTGTGCACATTCTCCCTTCTTTGGTTGTGCAACAAGACGTTGTAATCCTTTCTCATCACAAAACAGTTGTTTCAGCAACTCTGCAAAAATATCCCAGCTGTGATTTAGTGATTTTTATGACTTATCAGTTAATGCACAACAAATGATTCTTCAGCAGAATTTAGTTAATCATTCCTTTAATGTCAGTTCTACCTAGTTAAAAATAAGCTTAGGATAAGTACAGCCACTTAGTTACGAACTCACCATTAAACCAGATACCTGAATACATGATACATTGCCATTACAATCCTAGATATCTATGAACTTTATACTATGTGCATATGTAGCAAAAAAACATGTACTTAAAATTTAATCACCATAAAAAATGTATTTAAAAAAAGCCCAAGTGAGAGTTCCTTGGTCATCGGTGCTTAAAACTCCAGTCTCTTGCATAGAGTCCTAAATATGCTTGAGGTGATGGTTTAAAAGCAGCACCATATTTTCACATTTAATTTTATTGCTAGTTATTAACTCCTGATATGGCATTTCAAATTTTGTTTAACTTATTTGAATATCCCCCTATTACTTAATATAATGTTTTTAGAAACTGGTATATTTGAAAAGCCAACTTAAAATTACATACCTTCGTTTGTCACACTCTTGGTGCATCTCCCACACTGATATAAGTGGGGAAATACTTGTATTGTTTCATTCGTAATAAAGCAGGTATGATTTATTTATAACGAGTTTTTCTCACAGATCTCTCCCTATACCCCCAGAAAAAATTGCAAGCTTAGAACAAAAATTTTAAAAATGTTTTTTAATACTCTGAGAGAGGGAAATAGCTTTCCTTCAAGTAACCGGAGGTAGAAACTTCTGCAGATTCTTACCATTACAATATTTCACATTCACAGATAAATACAGCTTTAAACATCCAGCTTTTAAAAGATGATGAGAAGTTGTGACCTATCTGCTGAGATACCATGAATGACAACATAGTTGCTGCTAAGCATGTTCAGCTGTTATGAGGAGTTAGTTAAAATATTTTTATGGCTATTTAAACTGAAATGTTTTACCTCTGCTGTGTTGAGGTAACAGTACACTCATAGCTATGGTAGCTCTGTCTCCAGGAAATAAGGCTGCTGCAACTTCATTGTTTTACATTAGGTTCCAATATTCTTCTATTATTACTTCTATAAAAATTTTTAGGGTGGTCCTTTTCTTCATATCCAATAAAAGTCTTACTTTCAAATTATTTCTAGTACTAAGATATGATATTTCACCAAAACAAGAAGTCATGTACCTTGATGCTTGTTACCTGTGTCATAAATTATTTAATTAGTAAGAGTCACATTAAGAAACTAAAGCATATGTCATAGTCAAATTGGTCAAATTGGTGTGATAAATAACTTCACTTCTAACTAATACAATAATAATTTGACAGTCTAAAGAGACATTCTTCTCAAAAACAAAGTATAAATAGTACATAAAAATTACATTGTTAAGATGTTGAAACAGACTTTTCATCTCACTTCTGTGCAGCATCATAATTTCCAATCACACTTCATTGAATTAAAGCAGAAGTGGTGACTCTGGCCCCTCCTTGCACACAACTGCTCTCCCTCTATGGCAGCTGTGCTATTTGTATGGATTTTTTATTATTATTGGAATTCCTTTGGATTTGTTTGGGATTGGGTTTTTTTTGGTTGGTTGGTTGGTTTGTTTGGTCGGTTTTTTTTTTTTTTTGGGGGGGGGTCAGAGGAATAGAAAGGGATAGGACTGAAGAACACAGGT